>BJBW01000998.1:44703-69767 GCA_004320125.1 Scolopax mira
TATGTCAGTGCCATTCCACTGTCTCATTTGCCAAATGAATAACAGAATTCTCATTGAATTAATGCTGTGATTTTTTGCACTGGATTACCTGCAATATGTTCAGTTTGCTCTTTTGATTTTACTGAAAAATGGCTCTCAAATACCAAAGAATAAACAACCACAGTTAAATAAGGACTAAAGAAAATAAGGTGGTATTTGAGTTATAAAATCAGTCATGGTTCTGGACTGAAAATTCAGCAGTAATTGGGGCAGTGAAACACATTTTTTTAGCTTCCAGACCTACAGTGTGGTCACTTGTCTTTTTATTTGTGCTAAGTAATATAGTAGGGAGAAAGGAAGGGAGCAATAACTGTTTAGTCACTGTCCTCTTGGGTAAGTTTGCACCTGACAGATTTATAGTAAGAAAAATCAAGGTATATCTTATACATATACTAGATTTAAATGAACGAATTTTCATGTGCTGACTAAAGAAAGCCAAAGCACCTAAGTATTTAACCCACAGAGAAACAACAAACCCGCTACAACCAAAAAATGAAGATGCGTGCTCGTCTTTCATCTTAGATGTGGAGGAGGTGAGCAGAAGGAACAGCAACCAGTTTGCAATACTCCAGTCATGAGCATTGGCCAGAAAATTAGGAAATCCAGCTACACAGCCATTCCTTTAGCCTGGTAATCCCTTTCTGGTTTGAAAACAGTTTGTGCGAATGCTTGTTGGCTCTTTAGCAATGTGAAAGAGTTATTGCCAAAAGATTGTGTAAATCAGTGTAAAGTAAAATTAATATTAAAATGTCAAAGGATAGGGAAAAAGAATGAAAGCGAAAAATTAAAAAATTTTTAAATTTTAAAAGAAAAACAATATGTTCATGCAGGTTCTGGCGGTCAATTAACATTACCAATCAATACAGAAGCTGTAGTAAGAATGCAAAATCCAAGTTTATAGAATTATTATGGCACTGGAGTTTTTTAAATTAGGCATGTTACCAAGCACCATTGGTTATGCAGCCACATCTGAAGATTCATGACCAACCCTTCAGGTTTTAACCATTGTGTTGTCTCATTGTAACACCATAGCATAACAGTTCTCTGTATACAGGGCTGCCATGGCTGGTATTACTAGGCAGGCATCGATAGTGTTGGAATACTTTAAAAATCCAAACAAAAAATTAATAGTACAAACATCTCCCGTGTAGAGGTTCTCTCTTATCTGGGGATGCTGGTGCCTTGCAACATTTGATGGCATTAAGGATATCATCTAGAATTGCTAAAAGGGGCAGAATCAGGAGCATACACTCTCCCTGGATAATTTCATAATTTCTTATGACTTATTCAACTATATTTGTGACTAGTTATCAGGCTAGATGCTTTGGTACTCTGATCAAGATTGGATTTTTTTTTTACCTTGTTGTATACATTGTAGTACATTGAAGAACCTGCTATTTCAAAAATAAAATTAAATCAATGGCAAATGAGGCAGCTCCTAAAGAAAATTTGGAAATAAGTGACTGGTTTCAGACATCTTAAATAAGATTTTTAGATATTTTCTCACTTTCTGTACTTCAAAGGACAGTACTTCAAATGCCTTCCTTTAATTTGAAGGGCTACTAATCTTCTTGTGCCGGGCTCTCTTAAGGGAAGGAGATGAGGCTGTTTTCTTGTGCTTCTCTGTAGCAACCAGGAAATACGTACATCTGTTTCCTCTTAAAGATGTTTTTCTCTGCAGGAAATGAGACCTGCTGTGTTTCTCAACGTAATATGCATCATTGTCAGTTTCCTGATTTCTGCACTGCCCCATTTATGGGGACTTGTAACACAGTCTCATTTCTTCAGTGCCCTTATGCTTTCTGAATGGGCAGGAGAAAGCACTGAGATAAAACAGGTTCCAAGAGAACCGAGAATATAAAGACAGATTTTGCATACTGGTTATGTGGTTACTTATAGAGGGAACATTCTGAGTTGCATGCTGACCATATTCTTTTGAGCAATATCTCATAGTAAATTTATACATTATTAGGCCACAATCAGAGAAATTGTTTGTATTATCCCAATAAACTTCGGTTATCATAGAAACATTTAATCAGATAAAGGTAGGAGACTGTTTTAAACTTTACAAATAGTCAGCTATCTCTTTGTTGTGTTTCTTTCCTGTGTCTGTCAAACCATTAAATTAACTGAATTCGAGCATCATAATATCTGACATTGATAACAAGTAAATGGCATAGTAAAGATCAACATAGGACACTGCAATAACAGCATGTTAAAATTAAGTTATTAAACCCAGATTTTCTGATGTGCATTTTATATTTGTTTTTCATACTTACCTATTGTGATTTTTTTTATAAACATCTTTTTAGTTTTCTTTATTCAGTAGTGTTAGAAAATTCTAAAATAGATAGTTATAAATAAAGAAAAATAAATAGAAATTAGAATTCTTTTTAAAGTATGAGGCAAGATATCAGTTAGCTCATACACTGGAACAGGTTGCCTAGAGAGAATGTGGAATCTCCATCCTTGGAGATTTAAAAAACTTGCCTGAGCAAGGCCTCGAGCAACCTGATCACACTGTGAGGCTGCTTTGAGCAGGCCTTCAGATTTGCCTTCCAACTTAAAATTTTCCACTCATTTGAAACATAAAATTTGGCTTCAAAATTTTGAACAATACTTCCTTTCTGTGTTCATTGCTTAAGTCTTTGTAGAAATATCTGAGGAATGGTGATGTCATGTTTAAGCTGTCATTGTACAGGTCTCAATTAAACAGATCAATGACAAGTAATATGATCAAAGGAACATTTATTTTTGTGTATATTAATGGGATCTATAAAATAGTGTGTAAAAACTTTATGATAAGCCTGTAATATACATATAACAATACTTATTTGTTTTTCTGCAAGATATATATTAACATGATTTACATGTATAAAGAGGCAACATAAACTTATATATTATTTGAATTCTATCATAAATATTTTTTCTTTTTATTTCCTAACAACATCTTGCTGTTCACAGTTTGTTGCAGAGTCATCTCAACTCCAAGGGTAGATTTTCTTCTTTTTTTAATTCAAAAAGCAGTACCCTTCCTAGAAAGGAATATCAAAAAGTAATGAATTTGTTTTGCCAGGAAGAAGGAAATTTGTTCCTCATTTTATTCAATATTAACTGGCTTCCTATTTTAAATAATAATATAAATCATATGAAAAATTATTTTTAAACATGTTGACATATCAGATGTAAGCTGTGGCATGTCAAGAATGCTGATAGTTAGATCACTTTTAAAAACATCTTTCTGGAGACTTTATATCATTCATTTTGTAATTCCGTAACTGAATTCTGTCACATCAGCTTTCTTGTTGGAAATAATATTCTCTTGGTTAATAGAACAAGAAATTACCCTTGAGATATTTATTTTGTTATAAATTTTCTTGGTCAGTAATAATATGCTGACACTTCTGCTGAGAGACCTTGATGAAATCTTGTGGTTTTGACCTATCCTTGAGAATCACTCATGGGAAAAGCACATGCCACAGCAGAAAATATTGGAGTTCTGGTGTGATGATGTCATGTTAAATTCATTAGAAGGACCCAGAAATTGAAATTTTGTTAGCCTCAGAAGAGGATGAAGTAGGGACTTCTGTATTAGAGAGGAAAAAGATTATTTGAATGGAAAGAGAAAAATGGCTTGTTCTTGCCTGTTTTCTGTCCTTCTTTGGCTTCTGTTCTCCGTACAGATAGAGAATATCAGTGAGTCTTCTTTCTTTCTCTCTGTATCCCTTTTGGGATTAATCTAAATTTTCTTTCACTTCAGTTTCTAACAAGTGTTTTATTATTGTTTAACTTTAAAGTCTGTCACTTTATTTTCAATTTTAATTAACTGCTATGCAGTTCCTAAAAAAAAACCTTTATTCAAACTGTACCTTAGTTGTCCTTCTCTACCTTAGTGCCACATTAAAAAAAAATCTCTCAGGTGTATTGATGTGAGCATCAGTCTAAGCAAAGACATATGTGTATCAACAAGTTATAGGTTTTAGTCTCCCATGCAAGTTATTAATTTTATCCAAAATTAGGAGTCTCACATAGGTCAACTGGATAGTTTCACTTCATGAACTATTAGGGATCAGAACAGATAGTAGCTC
Organism: Scolopax mira; assembly: GCA_004320125.1. Classification (NCBI taxonomy): domain Eukaryota; kingdom Metazoa; phylum Chordata; class Aves; order Charadriiformes; family Scolopacidae; genus Scolopax; species Scolopax mira. Next base: position 48,831 of record BJBW01000998.1, read on the forward strand.
TCAGATGAGATAGTTCCTTCTCCTGCCCTTTCCAGATAGAGAGCTAAAGTAATGCTTATACGAAAAACTCATTAGAATGAGCAGAAACTTGAACCTAAGTTAAGCAAAAGTGTTTCTGATATGTTGACTTGGGGTCAAAATAACACAATGGTTCACAGTTTCAGACTCATTTATGAGAGCCCTGAGCCCTTGTAGAACTCCATTTTTGGCATCCTTATTTGAATAGTCCTATGATAGAAGCTCTGCCTCAGGGTCCCAGCCACCAAACTGTTTTTCATTATAGAATGTTCTACCGCTAAGCCTCACAATTTCTTCCGTAATGATTATATTTTAGGTTGTCTCTTTAAAGAGGAAATAACTTTTTAAAGTAAAATGAAAGATGGAGGGCTCTCTTTCAGTGAGATGGCTGCATCCAGAGCCTTTGTTGAAACTTGCTAGAGAAAGACTTGAAGGTTGAGAAAGGCAAGACGTCATCGCCTAGCAGATGCACCATAAAATGTACAGAATATGCTCTCAGTTTTAAGTCCTATGTGGAAAATATTGTTGTTGCTTTATTATTTTTCCTTTTTTTACCATTTCAGAGTACACTATAGAAAAATGTTAACATTTTTAACAAGGTTTAAAACTGGATTAATCACTAGTTACTATATTACTTGACATAATTTGATTATTTTTTTTTTCCTTTAATGTTTGTTGGGTTTATTTATTCTTTTTTAACATAGTTAAGACAACTCATGAGAAAGGGCAGATACCATGCACCAGTTCTTTAGCAAATAGTTTAAGCTCCTTGTAATGTTGCTATTGAGAAGAAATTAATTAATTATTATTGCCCATATAAAGTAATATTTTTTTCCTTTAGACTTGTGGTTGGAAGTAGATTTACTTTTGCTTGAGGCAGTGTCATTGAATTTTAAATCAAACAATACTATTCTTTTTTGAAATGCCATATTCTCTGATTCAAAAAAATAATCTTTATTAAGATTATATTTCATTACAACTGACATTACATGTCAGTATCCAGGTTTAGGGCTTTTTTCTTTGTACAATGTGAAAGAGCACATTTCATCTTATTGCAGCTTACCTTTGCTTTCAGTGTGACCAGTGGGGTCTGCTTGGTTTTGCATGTTTTTGGTTTATAACCTGGGTAAGTAATCAAAATTGTTTAAATACAGTGAAGTGCTAAAATGTATTATTAGATATGAAACACTACATTTTCACCATAAAGACTCCAAAGCCTATTGCAACTGTAGGTGTACCGACACAAGTATTTTGATTAGTGATAGTCACTTGGTGATGAAATTAATTTGGAATATTTTACTCGAAATGGTCAGCCTTTTGGAATTAGACTAGAAGACTCAGTTTGATGAGTCTTCTCACCTGAGAATATCAGGTTTTTAAAGGTAAACTTTCCAATGTTAAATAATTTGGTTTTTTTGGGTCCAGTGTGTTGGGTTTTTTTTTCTATTAGTCTGTTTTAAATGAAAGGAAGAAGAGAGGAAAAGGAATAAAGCAAGGCAGCTCAAACTGTGCTTCTTTGCAGTGGAGTAAAAGAAAAGGAATAATTAAGACTACGTAGTCCCTCCCAACTGTGTTTATCAGTCTCTGTAAAAATCAGCATAATAATCTTCAGGATATCTAATCTTCAGGATTAGATATCTTCAGAGGTCTAATCTTGGCATCTACCTAATGCTGCCCATTGGAGGGGTCAGAAGTTTCATAAGCATTTAATCAAACTAAGTTAAAAATAAGAAGAGAGATGAGCTGACTGAACTGTGATTCCTTTTCTTCTATGCAGTTACTTGGATTCAAGTAGCATACAAACAAAATATTTCATTATTGCATGTCAGAGGCATAGGCTCAGATACTAGGACACTTCTTCCAGTAACCTTGTAGTAGAAGCTGTGAACTGAAATGAAAGAAAAGGTTAAACATATTTCCTTGTATTCTTTTTTAGCTGGGCATAGAGTAAAATCCGACATTTCCAAAAGAATTGCAAGATACTATTAGAGAAAAGATAGTGAGAGTTTAATTGTTTTTTATTCATGATTAAAAAACTAAGAAAAGGTTTGAAGTGATTAAAAAAAAAAAAAAGTCATTGTTGAGGTTTAAATCCTGCTATAATGTGTTAGTTGCCCTTTCTGAGACCTAGTCTATTGTGCTTTGGCTATCTCCAAGGAGATATAGACATGGTTCTGTGTTTCTTCTTTTTCCTCTGTAAAGTGATGTATTTAATAGCTCTCAAGTGTAAATGAGTAACAAAGGCCTGTCCTTTTCTAAGATTTGGAATACATAACTTTTTCAAATATAAGACAAAGAAAGTATTTACTGAGATGCCCAAGGTTGTTGAAACTTTTTAAGAAATTCAAAAATTCTACAATTGTGAGCAGACCTTTTTAAAAATATAACTATGAAACTGTTTACTACAATACATTTTATGCTGTATTACTGAGAGACCTCCCTTGTCACTCCATTTATTAGTTCAGAAATAAATGGTATCTGAAATTCATTTCATGACTACTTTTTGCCACCAATGTATTTAATTCCCTATGATTGCTACAATTTGTTTATAGGGTATTTTAATTTATATGTTACTGAAACTTGCTCTTGACATAAAGTACTTGAAATTCTCATTTCTGTTCAGTGCATGATGTATTTCTCCAAGTTTCTATTCTAGTTAGAAAAACATTCTCAATTTTAGTCAGGGGAGCACTAAATGATGACATCTTCTGTAGAAAAAAACCCATTTTTTGATACTGGAATAAACGTTTAAGTGAGTGTCCTGATGTGGCAGGAAGTGATGGTTTCTTATACACAAAGCTTCTGGTTATGCAGCTCCTACCTCTTTTTAAGCTGTCTAGAACGTTCCCAAACAATAATAACTAACTTCTCCCTTGAAGTTATAGTTTTTGGATATGCCCAAATCTTCAGGCATTGAAGTATCTTTCTCCTCAGTGTCTGAGAACATCTGTGGAGCAACTTACCAAGCAGTTTGTTTGTATTAGGAAGTACAGAAAAAAAAAAAAAAAAAAGATAAATGCAATTTTACCTTTAGGAAATGTTTCTTCAAAGAGACTTCCTTTCATCTTATCTCTGTGTTTTTCCTATCCTTCATGGTATGACACTTAGTGTTGGGGGGATGTCAGTCTTTTTCAGATTTTTTTTTGAGAACTGAATTTGACATGTAGTTTTGTTTAGAGAAGGTACTATGAGATGGCATTTGACATAGTTATGCATGTTGATATACTTTTAATGATGATAGGTAAATAGTTATTAGCTGGTGAAATTTTTTACTTAAACCCAGAATACCTCTTCTTATTCTTTCGTAGCACAGGCATGCTATGCTAATGTTGAAGATTTTAAAGGTTTGGAATTGAATACTGAGATACTGTGATGAGATATAAGTATACGCAGTATGTATCCTTAACTCCTCAGACTTTTGGCCCCTAGATTTTCTTGCTTAGTCTTTTTCAAAGGTGAAATTTTTACTTTGGAGAGTTTGAGAAAATTCTTACATCCTTTTAATTATGCTGGAAAATAAGGACTTCCTGATTTAATGCAGGTGCTCATTTCAGATAGCAAAAATAAAAATTAAAGTGGAACAAACCTTAGGACCAAAGTCTAAATCTGAATAAAATTGCTGAAGATTTAAGTAAGGCATAATTCCTCAAATTACATATTACTAAGCACAGCCTAAAAGCTGCAGTTCAGAAACCCATTGGGCTGATTTTAAGATGATCGTAGTCTCTACTGCTATGCCCCATAAATGATATTAAAAATCATTCTTTTTCGAGGTGTAGAAATAGCAATCTTTTTCATCTTTCATTTTTCATCTTCTTTGCCTCAGGAAGTTTTCAGAGACCAGATCTTTTGTGGGGTCTTCTATATTGGTGGGATAATGTTACATGTAAAACATGCCAGCGCTCATTGCGCTTCACAAACGAAAGGTTTTGGTTCTTATTTCTTTAGCTGTTTGGTGATGCTATCGTAGGCTAACATTTTATGTGAATACCCCACATAATCTAGATAAGACCAAAGAATATAGGGCAGTGTGGTTGCACACTTGTTTCTCACGACAACTTGTAAGTAAACAGTGCTTTCCCACAACTTGCAGCAGCCCAGGACTGTACAAAATGCCATCTCTCTGTTTCACGCTGTGGGATGGTGCAATAAGGAAAGGCAGCACAAGCAGTGTATCCCCAGGTGCACCCAGGAGAAAGCTGTTACTGCAGTTTGCAGCAGTCATTTTTCTGTGTCTTTTCCTGTTCCCGTCTTCGATCAAGAGCTCAAGCTGAATGAACAGCACAGGAACCCTGCAACACAAATGCAACACTGGAGTTGCAACAACCTTCTAGGTACCCTCTTTCCCCTGCCTATTCAGTAGTGTGGAGTGGCTGACTATTATAGCCATATTATAGTTAGGCATGAGCAGGGGAGCTATTTTAAGGGCAAGTGTGGGTAAAAGAAGGGTAATCATGGTCCATATTTGTGATACTTCATATACTTGTAAAAGAAACTGGGTAAGAGAAAGAAATCAGTAAGTACTACCTTGCTAAAGACACCTCAGCGTACACTGTGTCATTACCACAGAACTGCACCCCTTGCTGGTATCACCAAAAAGAGTTCAAATGCACTCTATTCCTTTTCTCTCTCCTGTTTGTTCTACTGGAGAAATAATAGTACCAATCAAGTCTTGTTTCCTTAATGGTTGCTGTCATTATATCTGATAACTATCACAAAGAGAAGAAATTATTTGTTTCACATATTTTAGCCTGTTAACATCCGTTGCTTGTCAAATTCTAGAATACTACAGACAAGGCTGTCACTCTGTATTATTAATTTGCCCCTCAGTAAAACAAAGGCATATGCTGTACTAAATATAAAGCTGAAGTGACAGAATCCTTTATGCAACTAAAATAAATACACCCCAGTCCCTTTGAAATCAGTGGTGTTTTCTGTCATTGTTTTACAGGTACTAGTGGAGGTGAAAGGAGGAAGTGAAAGAGAGAACTCATTAACTTTCCTTGCATATATATTTATCTATACTGATTTTAACCTTGCCCATAAAAGGTCAAGCATAAAATTATTTCTCAGAGCAGCTGTCTTCAGAGGCTTGAATTAACATAGATGGAGAGTACCATAGGAAAAAAAGTTCATTTTACCTTAATTGGATTAAGATAAGTCTCACACATACTGCAAGGGTGAGGTTTCACTGGGTACAAACTGCTGGGTTGACAGAAAAGGATTAATTTACGTGCTTCTTGTCAGGTTGTTGACTAATAACGTATTGATCGTATCTGTAAGATACGCAGAGTGTCTGTCAGAAAGGAAGATACTCTGGAATTGAAAATTGCTAGCATATCTGACATGATCAAAGCTAGATTAATACTATTAAGCAGCTATAAGTAGGCTGCAGCATATATCAGATGCAGAGTTTTATGTCACATGTCTTGGAGCAGACATCATAACCAGGCATAATACCAACCTCGGCAATGAGTGACTGATTTGTGTAGCTCCTGAATTTTTTTTTCTGCTTTTCTTTTATGTCTTCCTGCAGACATATTGAACTACCACAGTTTAATCCCAGAGGACCCTGCAGGTGGTATTGTCCTTGCATTGAGGAGTTATTAAATTTTTAAGGTCACCGTAAAAAAGGTTCCATTAAATTGAGTTAATAAAAATGTTGGGCAAAGAGTGCAGGTGTCAAAGCCTTGGGAATTTGGACTGTCTTTTATAACGTCAAGCTAAAAGAATATTTTAAACACATCACAATATGAAGATGTTAGAAATGCTACTTCCGTGAAGTTTTGGCTTGGGTTGGACAGAAACACTTGTGCTTTGCTGAAGGAACTATCCTATTTCATATTAATGTATTTTCAGAAGGGATGGCCTATGGTCAATTTTCACTGATGAAAGCTTTAAACTTTCTACAAAGAAATTCTAATTCTTCCTTCTGTTGTTGTCTTTACATATGTATGCATAGAGGGACACAAAGATAAATAGGTGTACATAAAAATGTAGATTAGATATATAGATCCATGGGTGATCTGTTGTCAACCCCTGTTTTGTACTTAACAAGGATGACTGAGCCTGCTGTTTTTCCAATAATACTAAGATATGCTGAATGTTTTTTACTCCATGAAGCTTATAAAGAAGAGACAGATTTAAAATCATTTTAAGCTGTGGACTCTGGGATGAGGCCTCTGATAAGAAAAATAATCATGAATTGTACTTCTCCTTTTTAATATGTTATGATTGATGGTTTTGTGGTGGGTTTTTTTTAATGTTAGCATGAGATTCCAGCTCCACTGAGATAAATAGCAAACCCTCCATTTACTTCAGTACAATCCAGATTTCACCTTCTGAATATAGGGACAAGAAATGGCATGTAGTTCTGCTGAAATATATTTCTTTGTGGCTTTAAAATGAACAGTCCATGCTATCTTTAACTCCAAAATATTAAGATATGGTGAATTAAAAACTTGGTTTGCTGCAGTTATTGGGCAGCAAATGAAGTAAAAGGAAATTGCTGTATTAGTAATTAATTTAGAACCAATCTTTCTAAGACTTAAGCTTTGGATCACAGGACATGCAATAAATTACATATTTAATTATATAAAACCATAAATATCTTTCATGTGCTGAATATGAGTTGTAGATGTTTGAGATGCTTTAAACATCAGGTATAAAACTGATAGGAATTCTTCTCACAAATAGAAATGTCGAATTTCATGTGTTCAAATGTAGCTTGTTGCAACATACAAATGTCAAACGTAACAAAAATATTGTTTAATGAGTGAATACTGTGGGACTTGTTGCACAGCATGTTAATAATGAAAATGGCTAGAAATAAAATATTAATAAAGAAAATACACCTCAGAAACATGTTTTGGGCATAATTCAATCCAATCAGACAGACTTGATTGGTCAATCCCTGTGGCTGCTAAACTCTGAGTGTCCCTATTTTTCATGATTTTTCATCTGGTGTCCTCATTTTCCTGAAAATCTGTCAATTTAGCCTTCATCCTTAGGTGTAACCTCATATTAACTCAGACTGCTTAAGAATGAAATAACACTTTGACATTCTTTCCACATTTCCAGTCACAAGTGCATATATCTCAGAAGCCCCTACAAGTTAATAAATTCTCTTACTGTATTCAGAAAGCAAAAGTAGCAATTATTAAAGAGAACATATGGCAGGTGCCTTAAAACTACAGGGTGACACTAAAACATATGACTTCATCTCATTATAAGTATATTCTAGGTTCTTCTTAATTGCTCTAGTAATTAAAATTCACCCAAAATTGTGAAAATGCCAAACAATTAAATAATACGTTCCTAATGCATGTATTACTATATTGGATGAAATAAAAGATAGCTATTTTAAAAATTTTTAACTAAGTTAGTCATCTGTGTGGTTACAGAGATTTATTTATTTTCATTTTATTTTGCCAGCTTTTAATTTTTTTTTTTTCAATTAAGAAAGTATACGTTTGAGCATTCAGGTAAAATGTAAATGAAATTAAACTAAGTGAGGGTGTCACTAGAAAGTAAGAGTAACGTGCAATAGATGACACATCATATCTATGGAAGCAATCTGAACAGTTAATAGCAATGATAAATCCATCTGTGGTAAACGAGCATCTTGACAAAGTTTTGTTGAAATAGCTTAGGAATAGTCTTCAAGTCCCAAGACTTTGGGAGGTCTTATTCAGTCTGGTATTTTATCAAAGTCATTGATGTTTAAAAATAATATCAGGACCAGAGAGCGAGGAGTTAGAGTTTGAACAGTTTTGACTGAAGTGTGAAGACTGGGTTTGTAGTAAACAGAGTTATTTTTATATATGAAATTCAATTTTTAAATGCAAACCTTTAAATGTTTAGTAGTACTAGAGATTAGTTAATATCCTTGAGGAAACAGATATTTTAAAAATATAATCTGAAATGCATGGCAGCATAGCCATTGCAAATTGCCTTTCAAGAGAGGGTTAGTTATTATGTATTTAATCAATCCTAGCTGTAAGGAAATTAGGGGAATAAACAGAAGAAAACACATTTTTTTCTTAAAGGCAAAAAGAGAATTACAAATAACTGAGCTTTTAAGAGGTTTAAAAAAAAAATTTCCTTTGGGGGAGTTGAGAGAAAAGGAGGGGGAAGTGATTATCTATGAGCAATATTTTATTGCAGTCTAAAGACCTCTAGCCCTTCAATTGAACAGAAAAATTACAAATTACATTACTAAACTAACCACTCCATCTAGAATGACTATACATGTAGCCCAGGTACTGTTTGCTCGGAGAAAATGAGGAGACTGTAATTAGTAATTAGCTGGAAAAAATGGCGTAAGTATCATCTCTGCTTTGGAAATTGTGTAACTATATTTCCAGAGTACTACTGAGGAGCTGCAAGCCTCAGACTATAATTTCACTTTCTCATTTACTATGTAATTTTTAAAGTTGTGAATGCATTTTTGCCTGCACCTTATCTTTTCAGGATCTTTACTCCTTAAAAGAGAAAAAAAATCCTTTTGGGGGAGAAACCTAGTGAGTAGGGACGGAAACAAATTTTCAGGCACCTCTGCAGAGCAGTGCGTATTCTCCTGGCTGCTCCTTTACTGTGTTTTGGATTTCTTACTCCGGTGGTGTTGCTCCCATCCCTGTATATAAGTTACTGTCTCCTTAGAGTCATTTGGACTTCGATTTTATTCTTCTTGCTTATAGTGGCAGACCTATAACTGGTCTTCCACCACCATTCTGAAAGAGACACTTGTAATATCTTCTGTACAAAATTAACCTCCTGTAAGATATGACCTGAGTCACTGTGAAATACACACCATATCTGTGGAAAATAACATATGGAATTGTGTGATTTAGAGATTGTCTTGGAAAGCGTGTACTGTCAGAGGCAAGGGAAGGCTCCAGGGGCAGCCATTGTTGTGGCATTTTGTGTTCAATTTTGTAAGCTTATCGCTCCTTCAGCTAATGCCACCTTGGACCAGCAGCAGGTTCCAGACCTGTGGATCCAAAGCTCAGGGTTGTATTGTTCAGCTGGGAAAAAAGATTGGTACAAAGAATATAGTAAAACGATAAGAATTGACTTAGTTTTTCCTGGTGTGCAGATGTTACTGCAATTCCACCCTTCATAAATTCCTGTGAGGTTTTTTACAGATTTGCATTTATTTATTTATTTATTTTTTAATGGTGATTATTCAGAGAAGAATGCTAAGGTGAAAACATGTTAAATCTTCAATTAGGCTTTAAAACTTCTTTACTAGATAATTCAGTCAGAGTTGCAATAAAACACTTGTTTTCTACTTAGGTTAGTAACTGGGCTAAAACTATCATATATATAGCTGCTTATGAGTATACAATTTCTATCGAATAAGTCTAGAGCTGTTTTTTTCACAGCTGTTGGAATAAAGCAGATTGTCAGTATGCAAGGTTACATCCATCTACTTGTTTTTTTCATGATAGGCAAGAGTCTTAGCCAAGGTGTCTGTTTCTTTCATTTGTATCTTATCCTCACTTAGCTCAGGTGCTACGTTCCCCACCTGCCTGCTACCAATGCAAGAGGAACCCCTCTATCTGTAGGTGACATTTCTTAATGAGTTCTTGAAATAAGATTACTATGGATCCGTGAAGGGTACAAGTAGAAACTGAGATATCTGTGAGAAATAAGAGTGTTTTGTGCTAGATTCACATGAAAGTGACACTGAGGAAGTTAGTATAGTTTGTCTAGAATAGTCTAGAAATTGAGGACAAGTTAAGGAAAATGTTAATGGCACAGAAAAACTGTCCCGTATTATACTATTTTAGCTCAAAAGGAACAAAAAAAAAGAAGCCATGGCATACTTTTATTCCTGTCTCATTTCCATAAGAGTTTTGTTGGAAGAGATGTTGGCAAAATGAAGAATTGCAATTGATTAATGTATTTTTACTTCACACAGAATAGAGTGGTATTCAAAAAAATGCCTCAACTCAGTGAGCAAAGTGCAAATTTTTGCAGTGACATTTAGATTTAGATGTGAAGTTGGGTTTGGCCACTGTTCTCCTCTACTTCAAACCCACTTCAGGAATGGAAGACTGCATTGAAATATTGTCAGAAAATACTGTAGGTCTTGAGTAGTAGTGAGCACTGTTACATTACCTAAAAAGTGTAGGTTTTCTCTTACAGATGTTTGCTTTGTGAATGTCTGAGCTTAAAGTAACAAGGGATTTGCTAAGTTATAAAAAACATAAATAAAACTAGAGAGTAAAGAGACACAATCTAGGGTCTTTGGAGACAAGTGCTTGTACACATCTTCATTGGCAGTCAGTTGGTGCAGGCAGCGACTTAGCTAAACAAGATTACCATTTATACTGTGAAGAAATGGGTCACACCTTTGCTTATAACCAAGGCCTACATTTTCATGATAAGTAAAAAGTAAACTGACTTGTCAGAGAGTACATATGGGCTTGTAAAAAAGGGTTCTTTACTGCCTAAGTTACAAATGAGCAAATTTTATTTAGTATTTACTCATGACTTTACCACTGGGAAAAAGTGTGAAAGAACTCTGGCTAATATAACAGAAAGAGAGTAGCATTGATTAAGACAATAAAAACAAAAGTATTGTGTGACAGGAGAGTTGTGAGGAAGCAGGAGGTGGTAGAATAATGAATGGGAAGAAAATATACCTTACAATAAGATTATAATGGATTTATAACTAAGGCTGAAATGATACAAAAGTGAACAACACCCATAGGATAGATATATGTGATTGGAGTATTCTTCCAGTCTTTATCAGCTAAGATGTGATCTATTTAAAGGCTCCTGAAGTCACTATCCTTCAGATGGTAAAGAACCTAGATATGGTATTTCCTCCTTCTCAGATATCCATTTGATCCATGATGAAGAACAAATAAGGAACAGCTAGGACAGAACATCTAACAATTACATGCTGTTTCATTCAGTGATTTGATTCAATGACTGACTTAAAAAACATTTGCTACAGAATCTGCTGGGTGTCACTGGGTAAGCAGACCATGAATAGCTACTGAAAGCTGAGGCAAGTGTTCTGCTTGGAGCACAGCAACATGCAGATATGTTTTGACAAAAAAAAAAAAAAAAAAGAAGCAATTTATTCCACCCCCAGTTAATCATAAACTAACATAAAAGCAGGGATTAGTACTGTATACTGTAGGGAAGAGCATTGTGAAATTTGAATACCTGATGATTATGTGCAAGCTTGAACTTCCACAGGTTTCTATAGTAAGTAGTGTTGCTTTTCTATAGGCAACTTTAATTTAGATTACAATATCAAGTAGAGAGGAAATAGCAGATGAGAAATCTCTGCCTGTCAGTAGACATTCTGAGGAAAACTGTAGCAGTGAAACACTGTGAGTACATCAGGATGAGGAATATCAATGTAACATAAACAATGAACATTCAGTGTTAAATTGGCACTTCTGAAAAGAGTAAAAACAATACCTAGTTATGTTGTCTCTGGAAGTGTAGTTTAGACCTATAAGGAACATGGGGTATTCGGCTGTTTCGAGCCATATACTGGGAGGCTGAAGCCATGACTTCAGCTGTTGCTGCTGCCAACCTGTTCCCTGTGCCCAGGCACAGTAGTGGTGGCACTTGTCTATGAATAGATTAAAAAAAACCTCCAAGTAATTGAGATCTTCCTCAGTTATCTGCACAGATGTGTGCTGCAAATTGTTCTGTGTTCATATCCTCTTCCCTGGCAATCAACTACAGCTACATGCTGTTGTATTTAACTCTTTAAGAAATGTTTTGATGTTTTCTTCTTTGTGGCGCATCTGTTGCATCCCAGTTATAGCTGGGAGGTGGTCATTGCAAGTGGAAAGTTGCAATTTGCATACATCGGATTTTGAATTGAATTAAAGCTTAAAGGCTATGATTATAAATAATTTTAAATAGATGGATTAATGTAGAAAAATTTGTTTAGAGAAGAAGGAATTAATTTTATCAGAAAATAATGTATTTATAATTCAATCAGAAGATTTTTTTTTAAAACATTTGAGTTGTAGATCTTCATGAATGGCCCTTTTGAATATACCAGTCAAACTTGAAGCCAATGAGAAATCAAAAGGCCAGTGGTTATGTACCATGTAACTCAAATGTTTATGTGAAGGATTTTTATTTTTTTCTAAACCAGCAGTAAATCATTACTTTTTATCCCAAATCTATATGCAATAATTTTTGTACTGTTCCTAAGTACTCAAGAAAGTCATGTGCACTTGCATGTGTACTCTGTAATTGTACAGTTTTATCACATAAATTGTGGCTTAACACTGTGGTATGTTTCTTAACTGATAAGCTTAACATTCATGGAAGTTCATTACTTTTTTCTTTTCTTTTTTTTTTTCCTGACAAGATATTGCTTTCTGTATCACCATGAATCACATATATCTGAAAAATCCATTCCTTAAAACATTCATTCTTATTTCAGATCTCTCTACACCTTTCAAAGAAGAATGTAATGAATTTCCTCGCAGTGTTTCTGGGGCAATCACTGAATTCTCCAAAGAATTAATAGGTATCAATGTTATAAAAAACTATTGTGACTGCTATTAAATTTTGAACAGTATATGACATCATGTACTTGCAGACTTATAAAAGTCTTCAGTCTGCATACTAGCTTTTACTGACTTTTGCACACCAGAATTGAAACCCTCCGTGTGGCGTACTAGATTCCCTTTTTGGGGGAGGATTTGTAGAATGACATACAGCAGAATTTAATTGTAACCTGAAATTTCAGTATGGTCTATTACTGATAACACACATTTGACAATGTTTCTACTTAGAAATTGTGACCTAGGGTATGTGGTTTCTTACTATCCATCTACTTTTCTCTGCCAACTATTAAAGGAGACATTTCCTTTCCTCTGAATAGAAAAAGGCAATCTAAAATAGGGGAAATGTATTGATAGTAATATATTTACTTTTTCTAAACCACGGACTTCAGCTGATACAGCAGAACATTTGTTAAAGAAGTTGTACTGGGTTCTCATTCTCTTTGGGTTTATTCTGGTCATTATTCACGTGACCTCTGCATTTCCATTTCACTTTGGGTTTGACTTTCCATAACTGGTTTTATTTGTGTGTACATGTTAAGGAGGAAGAACTGGCCAAAGTGATGTTTTTTAGCAATCTTTTGAGTTTGCCAAGGTAGAACCTTGATGACTTGATTTAAGTGTGATGGATCTCATTACTCATTTCTTCACCTTGTCCACAACTTCCAAATCTTTGGTAGATGGTTCCCCAATATTGACTGTGTATATTGTCCAATTCTCTAGCAGAGAATGGCATAATTTTTTTTCTCTTGATAGTTCCTTGCTTTCATTTAATAGTACAGGCTTATTACCAGAAGAAAAGATAAGACTGCTTTACAAAATATTTTTAGTAGAGCTTTATTTACCAAATATGCATATGTGAAAGGCAGACCTTGACACATGTATCTTTCAGTAGAGGTGTAGGATCAACTACATAGTGGATGAAATAAAGGAAACATGGAACTGTGAACATTAACCTTCTGTAATAACTGGAAAATTCAGTTATATTCACATTCTTTGCTATGGTCCACATGTGGCCATGCATATTAAAATGACAATGAGGAAAAATTAAATAAACCCCCCCGAATTATGATGTCGGATAATTGCAAGGGTGGAGAAGTGGAAAGTGTGGTTAAATGTAAAAAATGCTTCAGACTCCCCCTCTGTGTCTTCAAGGTTCTTTCAGAATAAGATTTTCTGTTTATCCTAATGGTCCCCTGAGAGCTTATAGCCTTGCAGAAAGCAGTAAATGCCAGAGGTGTCATCAGCAGCCAGCTAGTCTGTCACATATACTTTACTCATGTCCCAACCTGTGAAATGTCTAATCTGACATATCCCTTGGCAGTTCTGGATGTCCGGCCTTTTCCTATCACATAAATCTGCTTGCTAGGCTTGCCATACATGGTATTAACACACAACAAAAATGGAATGGCTCTTTATTGGAGTGATGAAATAAATTGCCTGTGATAACATAGGAATGGACTTGATAATCCAGAAGATCCTTTTCACATCCTCTGTTTTCCTCTTAGTAGATGGGATTTTGACTTCAACTCAGTATATGCTGAATAGAAATATAACAACTTCTTAGAAGGTAAATTATAGAGTGGCTCCAACTAACTTATTAAATTAGAGCTTGTGCAAGGTTTTCCCATTTCAGATGGCCAAGAGCCAAGTCGTTCCTTCTCCTGCTACATTATTCCTCCATGCATAAGCTAAGCTGCTGTACCCATATCTACCTCTCCTCATATTTTTATTTCTCCTTCCATCTCCTTAGCTTGCTTTATCCTTGACCCTGACCATGCAAACAGTATCTGTTTCTAGAACTTCAGCTCTTTGGTGCTTGCAGTCCTACAAACCACTACCTGAACCGGTTAGTGGACAGTCCTTGAAGCTGGATGCCATTTACCACCTTTCTAACTAGCAAGTCCCTCTTTTTTCAGTATGTAAGAGTGTATACCTCAAATCCAATAAATTTTCTGGTTCTCCACAGGAGGGACCAGACCCATCCTCCCTATAGGTGGGGTCACATCTTGTACATTTGAAATTTTTCCTTTTCTTTTTTTTTTTTTTTTTTCCTGTTTTGAAACTCTGTGTCCTGGATGTAAGAATTTGTCCTAATCTGTAGCGTGGATGTGTACGTGTCACAGAACAGGAAGGAAGCTTTGGAACTGCAATGTGGTTGATCATGAGCCTCTATTCAGAGAAAATTTGTTGAAAGGAACTTGCGCAGGCCACAGTCTGTCAGTCATGTTAATCAAAGTGTTTCCTTTGGTCTTCTTGGACAGAAATCCATAAAAAGCACACACAAAAGAGATGAGAATGCTGCTGACCCTCTAACTGCTTGTAATTTGCTTTAGAACTGCTGGTTTTCTCTCTCTGTAACTTTTTTTTTTGAGCTTTTGCAAATTGTATTCTTGTTCCTTTTGTCTTTATGCAATGTCCTCCTGGGCTTACCTTAGGCTCATCTTAGTTGCTGCTCTATATGGCTAACCAGTTCTTAATATATTTTGCCAAGACAATATTCTCTCTTCTTTTAAGTTTCTCTTCAAAACACGCCTATTCCAGAAAGCGTATAGAAAAGTGTTTCATTGCACTGAGAGGGCAATCACTTGGACAACTGCAAGTTAAAACCACAAAAACTCTCTGGTGGGATGACCCTGACCAGCAGCTAAGACCCCACCCAGTTGCTCACTTACCCTGCCATGCCTTCTCACCGCAGAAGGAGAACTGGGGGGGTGGGGTGGAATCAGAAGGGGGCAAAAAATTGAAGTTACAAATGTGTCATTCCCAGTCTAGGTTCACTGATGTCTTTTGCTTATGCATTGTCTCTGAATTTATAGAATACGTCTTTCACTTTGGTAGAGTGGTGTGAAAAAAGTACTATTTTTTTTCTATTTTTCAGTAGCTAACATTTTATGAAGCTTTCTGTACTATGTTAATGCTGATATTTCTGTCAGACACTCTTCACAGAAAACGTATCTTTGACATTATTCCTATCTATGTAATGATTAGTAATGGGACAGGTAGTGGTTGAACATTAAAAGAAGCTTGTTTAAATATATATTTTGTGATTGGGTCTAGGCTGAGTATGAATCAATGCTGAGTTTGGGTGTAATTTCACTTATCCATGAAGTTACTAATTTCTGTTATTAGACTTTGTATCCAAGAGTCTTTCAGTATGCTTGCAACTAAATTTCATCCACAGGATTTCTGTTCAGTAGGTATTTATTTGCATTTTAAGCAATATAGAAGGATACAATGAAAATGGAGATTTTGATCTTTTAATTATTTTTTCTTGTAATTAATTATTTAAAACAGTAAATGAAATAGCCTTTAAATCAATAAAATAGCCTTTAAAATAGCCTTCTGAAACCAAGCTTGTATTAGGTGGCTAGCTTTGTGCCTTATTATTTGAATAATTTGGCCTAATGAGTTGGTGACAGTTAAATAGTGTCCACACAAAGGTAAAATTTGGAGTCTCTGACTGGATCCTTCTACCCATGACAAGTTGCTGTATTGTTTTTATTTTGTTCTAATTCCAATAAAGCTCTAATAGACAGCAAGTCTAGTTTCAGCAAGTATTAATGTCTATGCTCTTTATATTGCTTTGAGGTATTGTGCAGAATGCTACAGTTTTCAATTAATCTAGATTGCCATGATAGCTTGAACATCTTTGGAGAATACTAATTTTCTTTCTTCCTCAAAAATAATATTAAAAAAATTCTCTGCAGTTCCTGGGTTACTTTTGAGCATAGGGAAATGGTATATCTGATAGCCAATAATATTGGCTTTCTAGGGCGGGTGATTAGTTAATACCATTTTTTAATTTCAAATTTAATAATATTTCTTATTTTGCTTCTCAATACCGTAGTAAAATCCCAGAAGACCTTTACTGAAACAGGAATGAAACAAGTTAGCAGGTGTTATTAAGAGAACATGTCTGTTGCTTTTGCAAAATGCCAGAAGTTGATTGCAGACCAACTGGGGAAGACCTATGAGATCCTTCTAGTGTACACAAAAGGAATGAACCTATAATTAAATTACACTTAAACACAGATGGTTATTTTACAGCAGGTGCTCAACTTTGGAAGTGTATCTCTGGACTATTTTTGTTCCAACATGGTGTTTTGTCCCTGTTGGGTTTCTGGCATCTTTTATGGTTAGATAAAAATATTGCTTGGTATACTGGTTTTTTTTTTTGCTTTTTTTTTTTTTGGTTTTGTGGCATTTTTTGGTGGTGGTTTTGGTTTTTTGTTTGTTTGTTTGTTTGTTGCCAGGATACAAAGCTGTCAAGTTCTGCTATGTTTTCAAGGAAAGCTAGAAAAAAAACATAAAGCAGAGATTAAACACAGCGCAAGGAAAAATAAATATTGTATTATAAAAAAGATACACCATTTATGAGATCTAGAGGACTAACATGTAAAATTAAACCTAGAGCTCAAAACTTGTCATTATCTAAGGTGAAATAATCACTATGCAAAAATTATAAGTAAATATATCTTTTATTTGAATACTGAAAAATATTATACTAGAATGTTATATCATTGCAAAGTTGATGTTATCTTTATATGATTTATTTATGTATAATATAAGCATTTCAAGGACTAGAGAGTCTTCATATGTGACTTAAGTCAGCAAGATATGAAAAATGTTTCTTTAGAAACATCTACCTCAGTACATATTAGAACTGTTCCTTTAAGTACTACATGCTGAGGTAAATGGAATTTGCAATAAAATAAAATTTGACTTTATATCTGTTTTTAAATTTCACAAATATCTATCTCACAGATAAGGAGCCACATGTCATACCATTACAGGAAAAAAGAAAAGCTATTGCTGCATAACTGCCTTTTCATGAATGTTCAAATTAAGGATGTAGGGTGACATTAAGTGTAGTTTTAGTAAAATTTGGATTAGACTTTAGACTCAAGTTTGTCAAAATATTGCACAAATACTGATGAACATACAGAGGCATTTGACTTGCTATAAACAATCAGGTTAGCCCATATAAATAGACCGGTAATAGAGATTCAGGAGTTACAGAATAGTTTTAAGAGCAGTTTAGATATGCTTTCCAGTTCTCTAATTGTTCAGCTCATGTTTTTAATGCAAGCCACTGCACCACCACCTTCAAGCAGAGAGCTAGTTTTTGCAGCCCTGAGGCTGAAGAAATCTCATGAGATGACCAAAGAGTGAGAGGAATTTTGATACCTTTACCAGCTCCAGTCCTCCTGAACAAAAGGAGTCCATGTGTACTTGGACACTGAAGTGGCTCATTTTCGTAGCTGATGAGCTTACTATTTCTGGATCTCTAAATATCTCTTTTGCAGGAGGACTCTGTCTAAATATCTTATTTTCTAAGCTATAGAAATTCATTGAAGGATTTTTTCTGGTAATATCCCCTCTGACTTATTTGCTTAGCTAAGCAATGAAGTTGTTAATATAAGAAAAAGCCATTTGTTTACAGTGGACAGATCATAATTTATAAATGTCTCTTCTTTCAAGAAAAAAATAAGACTTTTTACTAAGATCAATTGTGCATGAATGAAGAAAAGCATTCTATTCTAAATCAATGTAATAATTGTCTGAATGTTTCCCATTCGTCTCCTCTGGAACTGCTCGTACTCTTTACCTTAGTGATATCAGTCTTGCCTTTGTCTTCTACTATCTCTGTCCTCTCTCCCTTCCTTCAACTCCCATATAGCAGCAGTGCAAACCACCCTAGTGGTGCAGAAACATACTTTGAATTGTACTGATGGATCCATTCATCCCATTCTTCGTTTGCAAATTTTTATTTATTTATTATGGTCTGAGTTACACCATTCTTGTTCTTAATTTTGCCCTCTCTTCTGCAGTGTCCCTCAACCTTCCTACTATATTTGAAATGTTTTGACTTAATTCCTGAAATATTATTCATAGTCTTGGATATTTAGCAGCTGTGTTGCCTTCGTTTTTCTGCTGACAGTAATTGGTCAGAACAAGTCAATACTTGACGGATACTTTGCATATATGGTAAGAAGCAGTCTTAAAGTGTTTCTAGCTAATGAAGTGTAACACTGTTGTCTCACTTTCCTCCTTTCCTCTTTTTCCTTTTCTCCATCTCAGTTAGAAGGGAGGATTTGGAGAAATACACAAGCACTTTCTTTCTTGTTTCCTCATAATGCCCTTGGTCTTCCCAGACTGGTCCATCAGGTGACCTCCTCTGCCCCCATGCTACCATGCTGTGTTTTCTGCCCCACAAGAGCTGAAACATTTCTTAGACAACTCCGGTGTTTGACTGTCACTCGCTGTGGGACACTCTTTGGAGACCCATGGTAACACTGTCCCTGGTTTTGCTCACTGTGCTGGCTCAAGCCACAGACTAAGTTTTAGGCAAGACATGTCTACTCTTCCAAAACCAAATATTGCTCAGAGGAGAACATCTTTGGCCCCATTTGAAACCCAAATTTACTGCAAGTCTGGGCTTTCAACCCCAATCCTCTGCAATACACCTTTAAAAATTCTGAAAATATGGAAGTTCTCTACATTGTTTTATATGTATGTGTGATCTTTATAAAAGTCTTATTTTGCAAATAGAGCAAATGCTGAAAGAATTTTAAAATATTTGTCATTGTGTTTTCCCCTTTAACCAGCTTCTACAGTGGCTACTGCTGTTATTTTAGTTACAACTTGGACTGTTTGCTTTTATCCCGTGCTGTTACAAGATATAATTTCTAATAAAACAGTATGTTTACAATTTTAATTGTTAACTTTCAAAGACATTCCTTATGAGCTTCAATTCTTAGAAGGAAGGTCTTAGAATTTTGAAAAATATATAAAACCAGAGAAATATCATCTGCATTTTAATGCATTATCTTGTTAAGGGATGTTTGGTTTTGTTGTTTCTTTTTTTTTTTATTCTGTGTCAGCCTTTCCTAGTTGCTATTTTCAGCACACATTCTTTTTTTTTTTAATGGGCCCGTAATATTGAGGCAATGAAATTGGAAATTTCTTTGTTACACTTGAAATATGACAATTTTGCTTCAACATTAATCATATGAAAATCAGTGTTTATTTTTGAGATTTATGATGGGCTGCAGAATTTATTCTGTTGGAGTTATGTGAAAAGACTACAATGTTTTGAATTAGTATTATACAGTGTTGGCTAACTGTATTGTTTCTACTTGAGATCCACCTTTATGGATTTTAAATTAAAATTTGCTTAACCTTATTGAGGTAAACTCTATAGTTTTATTACAGGTCAATACAATAAAATGGAAAATGTAATGGTAGCATGGCAGAAAAAAAATAATTATAGCATAATAAAATACAAAGCTTTTTTTTTTGCTCTTTTAAGATCAATTCACATTCTTTACTAATACTAAATCAGTCATACTGACACAGTGATTTACTTGGCATTACCTCTGATGCATTCCGCTGAGGCTCTGATTCTTAAATTATTTGTCTTTGAACTCACCGTGACCTATATTCTGTCTTCTGTGGCTGATGAAAATTACTGCTTTACCTTTCACTCTAGATGACTAAACCACCAAGAAAAGAAATATGCATTGACACTTTTAATAACCACATTAAGTTAGTCTTAAAGTATTAATATATGAGAACTTTTTCATCTTGTATATATTGCTGTAGCGAAGAGCAGCAATCCAGGTCACACAGGTATGTGTGACTTCTGAGCATTACTGTAAGTGCAGCCTGCCACGTGCATTTCAGCTATGGTAGCAAGGAAAATAGAGATGCTGGAGTTTGAAAAAGTGATCTCCATCTCACAGTGGTCTCTGTGGGAAACTGTCAGGAACAAAGAGAGCAAACCAAGTGTGTCACAACAGCAGTATGATAGACACAATCCAATTACTGTAATATTATGCAAGATAAATTGAACCGTTAACACTAATTTGGATTCTTGAACTTTCCAGTCTGTTATTTCCCCTTTGTCATCTTGGTTTTTTCCATTTAGATAATGGACATTCTTTCTATTACATGGGAGGACTTTTATCCTCTTTCTACTTGCTTTTGCTGCCAACTGCTGCATCTCATAGCTGGGAAAGAACAGGTGTGTAAAAAATACAGGGTTTGGCAAATAGTCATTTTAATTATACGTATTTGTATAATTTTTAATTAATTACCATCTTTGCTCAAATTTCAGGGAGACATTTTCCACAGTTTAAAAAAAACAACAACAAACGACAAATTAAAGCATCCCGAAGCTGCTTTCTTCTGATGCTGATATCACTATGATCAATGGCACAGTCTCAGAGATGAAGGTAATGTCTGATGAGCTTTTTGATGTGGTAGTGTGTCTTATATACAGAAAGTGTAACAGCCTGTAGTGAGAAATAAAAAGCAAGGAAATCATAGAATCATAGAATTGTCTAGGTTGGAAGAG
>BJBW01000998.1:69874-297127 GCA_004320125.1 Scolopax mira
TCCCTGGGCAGCCTATTCCAATGCCCAATAACCCTCTCCATGAAGAAACGTTTTCCAATATCTAATCTAAACCTCCCCATATGCAACTTGAGGCCATTGCCCTTGTCCTGTATCCTGTGACTTGGGTCATCTATTTACATTCTTAATATTTACGTTCTTAGTGTAAAACATAGCTCTTGTGGAAATGCTAGTTCTTGAAACAGATCTCTCTCCAAGTTTTAGCCCTGCAAATCCCATGCATGTGTGCCTCCAAGTCCACACTATCAGGTTTAGCTGTATGGGTTTGTGATGCACCTGCAAATCTTTGTGTTCCCCACCCAAAGAGCATTGTGAAGCGTTGTGTCCTATTTACTACCTACCCTGCAGCGGCACATGGTTCAGCAATGACATCTACTATGTTAGAGGGCCCTTTCACAGAAGCATCTGGTAAACAGTGTATGGCAGGACAAGCCTGCAGCAGCCCAGAGAACTAGTTTTTAGTCACAGAAGGTGGAGGGCGCCCACTCTGAGTCCTCTCTCACCTGACAGGAAGAACTAGAAAAAACTTTTTAGTGAGATGATCCAGACTTAGAGGACACTCTAAACTTCTTTCCTCTGAAAGGGAAAAGTGGAGAGGTTTTTTTGGTGGGGTTTGTTTCTGTCTTTAAGACCAACAGACCAATATGAAGATTTAGCCCAAAAGTCACAAGAGGTGATTAGGAGACAGAAGAGGAATATGTGAAAACCAGCCTACACTTTATCACAATAATATATTTCTCTTTAGAGTTAGAGTTCTCTAGATATTGAAACAAGCTGTCTGAAGGCTCTGTACCTGCATGGAGAAGGACCTAGGAAAGGTAACTGCATGGGGAGTGAATGCTTACGTTTGCCTTCTTACCCTTGAGAAAGCCCATGGTACAGCCTCTTTCTCTAGCCTGTCATCATATGTTTTATTTAAAATCACTTTGCTGTTAATAACTGTGTCTCAAAACTAAGCTACCTTCTCCTGTAAAATGCCCTAAGTTGTTCTTTAAGCCTGTCTTGTTTATCCGTTTTTGTGAATTGTTGACAAGCCTTTCACTTAGAAATTGGACCTGTCTCAGAGAAATGGTTTCTTTGGAAGGGACAGTATACATATACAGTAGTTAAACAGAAAGAATAAATGCATTGAAACCAAACATCTTTTCTTATTGCCAAAAAGCTTGTCTTCTGGTTGGCATTGCAGCTAAAAGTCAGAATCTCTCAGCAAACAGATGTTACCAAAAGATTTCTCATACAGTTAGATTCTGTCATGTCACTAATGCTTATCTACCAATAGGACACATCTCGTGCTCTTAGGTGTAAAGACATTGTTTGTCTCCTTTCCTTCTAAATCTATATACATAGTGTGAAACTGTAAAAATGCCCACTATGGTCTACAAGCTGAGACCTTCAACGTTTCAGCAGGGACCTTGGGGACTGCTACTTTAGAGTAATTTGTAAAATGTAAAATGGCTTTGGTGCTTTATCGATGAGATGCTCAACAGCCTCTGTGTCTGTATCTGACGCTGACAAAATGTTAAACTCACTTTATTATTATATTTTCTCCATTGTGTTGCCTTTAATTAAATTGTAAAGCTGTCGTCTTCGTGTACTTGGCTCCCAAAGGGGGAATTATAGCTAGACAAACTATTACTGACAATATTGTCAGAAGAGAGATGTGGAGATATTATGTTCATGGTAATAATAGAAAAGGAATTCCCAAAGCTGATTTTTAATGTGTATATCATTCCCATTCACACTGCAGGGCCCATAGCAAAATTCTTCTTTTGGATAAAAACAATGACAGTATGAGTTAATTTGGACTGATTTCATAGCAGCACCAAACCTTCTCTAAGTCAGCTCTGCACAAGTGGGCTGCAACCTTCAGTCTGAGGCCAGGGGGTCTCATATTGTGTGCTGGGCAGGTATACCTACCACCGCTTCTGGTAACTGCTTGTTACTAGAAACCAATATACATTTTTCATAAGGGAAGAAAGCAAAAATTGTATTTAAACAATTTTTTTTGTGATTAATTTGTAATTAATAAATTAAACAATATTTTCTGTGAAAAGGAAAACAAAACTTTAAAAGTCTTAACTCCTTGGTCATATCTCCAGATTTGGGAAAATTAGACCTATCTTTGCTATAGTTTTGCTTATCTGCTGGAGATAGGTGTGGGATTTTGAGTTTTGAGAGGCATCAGGGACCTGATAAACCACTGCCTGATTAGGATGCCTGTAAGAAACAGTTTGTCTGGATATAACGAGCACTCTGAGGAAGCAGTGATTTCCAAATGGATTTTGGGAACATATGGAGTTATTTGTATGAACCATATTGAAATTTAATTCTTCAAAACAGGACAAATACCCCCTCCACATCTCTCCATTCCTTTGCTCAAAGCCTTGTTTTGGGTAAAAAGGGGAATGAAAATACAAAAAACAGTGATTACTAGTTCAGGTACAAAGCTACTAGGCACAGCATTATGTTAATTAGATAATTAAGCTACATTTAAAAGTTAGAAGAAAAAATAAACCCATGAATAATCTAACCGTTTTACTTTTTGGTGTTTTACTCAACCTTCTGCTGCTGCTCTTCCAGGTCCAGAGGCCATCTGGGGATTGCAGTGCATTGTCAGCAGCCTGTGGGGACTCTGCAGGGAATGACATATTACTGATGGAGGTTTCTTCATGATCTTTGCTGGGAGAATCATGCTGATGTTCACTCTCCTCTCCAAAGGTTTGGTCATTTCTGTGCTTTTTGAAACAGACTATACCTCACTCTTCAATAGGCTGCAGCTCCACATCCTACCTGGTTTCCTACATGTATGATACATTTTCAATATGGATAGTAGTCGCTAGTGTCCTTTCTCTTATCCCTGAAACTGTTTTTGTCCATCTCCAAAGCAGATTTTGTAACCAGTAACTGACCACTACCAGGTTGTTCACAGCTGCAGCTCTCATCTTTTGCCTGCAGCATCTCTATGGCCTCTGCCTCCACCACGGGCCTGAGCTTCTTCACGCTGCAGCGTCATTTTAGTGTCTGAGATAAGTCATTGGACAGAGGACAACTCATTATTCTTATCTGTATCAAAATTATTAACAATGTGTCTATTACTATACACAGTCATACAAAACTAAGTAAACTAAAATGAATTAGGCAATAGCAACCTACTCATTAGAAGCTTGTTGGGACAGCTAAACAAGCTAAAACAAAGCTCTTGGCAAGCCAAGCCCAGGCAAAGCACGCCTGGCAGTTGTTGAGGCCTCGTTGTTAGCTAATCACAAAGCCTGTGGCAATGGCATACTGAGGCTACAATATAAGTCTGAATTATGATAGAAGCTTGAATAATTTTCATTCATCATTGTTAATAGTCCTTGGCCCATAGATGAAATTCAAGAGCAAGGTAGGATTGTCCTGCTTGGGGAAAGCTGTGTGCCATGCCCTGACCAAATGGACATTCTTTGCCACCACACTGCACGCAGCAGTCTGCAGAGGTACGGGCCTTCAATTGAGAAACAAATAGCTTTTTAAAATATAAGTCAAGAAAAGATTGAACATGAGTTAATATATTTTTTTAGTACAATACTTGATATCCCATCAAATAAGAAATTTGTGAATTATCCACATGTAATTCAGTTAGTGGCCTGCGCAGAGAAAGAAGTACTATATGAGTTAAAAGCCTATTTTTTCTGCAAAATATCCAATTGATTGTTTGAGCATCTGTAGGGAATTAATGTTTTCATTAATGTGGAAATAGTAATTCCCAGCAAAGTTTGGGATAGTGCTGTAACCATATTTAGAAATTGATTCCAGAAGAACGGTCAGGCAAAATAACAGAAAGCTTAGATTTTATTATCATGGGTAATAAATACATGCTTTTAACCAGCATGTATTTACGTGAGTAGTTTGATAAATAGAAAGAAAATGTATTACTCTTTTATTTCTTTTGAGATAAATTCTAAAAGACATTTGCTAGCAAATTATGTGGTTTTAAATTAATGTCTGCATTTAATTCAAGTAACTACTTGGGGATATGAAAGTAAAATTTCCTTTAATTGAGAATTTTCATATGTAAAGAAAAATAATGCACAGATTAGAGCTGACATACTGTATTTCCAAATAATTTCTTCTAAATCTAAATGAAGCACCTAAATTAATACATGAATCATTATTTAGAAGCCAGTTTCTAGCTATACTTAATCACTTTATTATACTGCATAATAAGCATAGGTTATGAAAAGTGTGATTTTGTAGAATATAGTACATCAATTTCAATTTGCTTTAATTCAGTATTGTAAATCACTCCTCTTCTGTAGCTCACATAACAAACTTAAATTATTATTGGATATTTTAAAAATACATTTACAACAATAGTGGTATTCTAGCAATATTATAACTTGCAGAGCTTTTAATTATTGTACTTGGGGATGGGTTTGCCTGAATAAAATAGATCCCTATAATATCCATAGTAAGTACTTAATACTTGGACTGTTGGTTGAATCACTGATGAGGGGCATAGCATATTCTCTAAGGTAATTGGTTGATGAATCTGCAGTCTAAATTTATACAATTTGATTAGTTCCACTGGCAGATAATTGGTAATTAGATGGTACACAAAATGTCATTTTCTTTCATGTTTCATATTTCAATCTTATTTCCCAAATAGCATTTGTTGGAATATGAAATCATAGGCTAACATGAAAACAGCTTTATATCCTAGATAATGCCATGAAATAGAGAATTTGGATTGATTGATACATTTTTTAATGCTGATGGTAAAAATTAATTTTAAAGAAAATTTGATTTAGGTTTATTTTTCACCATAACATTTTAAAGACAGATCATCTAAGATGCAAGCCTTTTATCTTGCAGGAATAAAGCATGCAATGATACTGCCTGTGTTGTTTGTCATGTTCCATTTTAGGTTTTTTTATTAAAAACTGTTCTCTTTATAAGGCTTTCGTGATGGATTATTTTGACATATATGAAAATCTTATTGAAATTTTGAGATATCTATTAGTTAGTTATAAGACAAATGACTGTAAAATTTGCTTATTAGCATAGCAGAGCAGTGGTACATGTCCCATTATTTCAATAGGATAAGGCATCAGTTTCATTAATTTGGAGACCAGTATTAACCAGACAAGCCAAAAGTTGTCTTTAGACTGTTCAGCTTATTGATTTTTTATTGAATGCAAAGATGAAAACCAGGGAAAGGAAACATTACTTAGTAGGATAGACTGTAAAACCCTAGATTCTAAGCCTGGCTTCAGAAGTGTGTTAGTGAGTAAGTCATTCCTGGGGAAAAAAAAGCAGAATCGTAAAATAAATAGGAAATAATCCAATAGAGAAAAAAGTGGAGTGAAACAAGTGTAGAAAAAATTACATGATTCAGGCTGTACCCGAATTTAAAAAACAACAATTCCAAGTACAGGAGAAGTTATACTAAGTTCTTGAATTCCCTAGTGTTTCTTTGGCAATGTGTACTTGACTAGGTTTATTTAAACTCTCTGCCTTCACTTCACTCATAATTAAATAGCAATGAAGGGAAATAAAGGGTTTGAATCTGCAAGTTCTTGCAGTACACATATTCACCTGTGTGCTAACACTTCATAAATCATTACCCCATGAGGATGGTAGTACTCTGAACCCATTTGGAGCAGACATAAATTACTTTGTAAAGTTAAAGTCAGTGGAGAAGCAGGCCATATTAAGCTTATATAATTTTTCTGGTTCAATTAATGTTTGTAAATTTCAAACACTGTGGAGCTGTAGAAAAGCTCCAGTAAGGATGTTCACGTCTTTGTATTGATTCTGTATAAACTCATTTATGAAGCATAGTTCGTAGGGCATATATTGTAGAGCATCCTGCTCTTCTATGGTTTTTGCTGGGACAGATCAGAAGTAGCTCTGAATGAGTAACTCTAAGTAAAAGGAATGAAAAGGTGGGTAAAGTGAGAAGCAAGTCTGCAGCCTAAACTAAAGCAAGTAATAAACGAGTGCAAAAATAAACCCAAATCAATTGATGTTGGCTTTAAAATGAGTATGTGATTCAAAGCACTTACTGTGTACATAGCATTTAGATGAAAATCTTTGTAGTTGAATGCATCACCTCAATGGATTTTAAATAGCTCTAGTTCCTGTTGAGTGCTTGCCTAGCCAGTAAAGCCAGGCTTTACTACCTCAGGATGTATCCCCTCCTCCTGCCACACGCTTCCTCTCCATTGCATCATTTCTGACGTACATCACACCTCTTCTTGAGTCTATTTAGTTCACTAATCTGACAAATAGTTTTCTGCTTGCTCACTGACTCGGAGGTCAAGTGAGTGTCAGAGTCAGCACTTTGACCAAAAAGAAGCTGTTTTGCACAGAATGGAGCTGAAGCTGCAACAGGGGATGGTTCCCACAGAGAAGTAAAAAGAAAGGGAGACAAAGAGCAGACTCTAATAAGCCTTTCTTTGTTGGAATGGAGAAGGGCAGAGCAAGCTTGACTTGCTGCTTGGTGTTGACTAATGTCTAAATAAAGTGGAAGCTGACTCCATTGCTCCTTCTCCAAAGCAAGATTTACTTTGGAGCAAGATTTACTGACCCGTCAGTTTTGCTCTAAAATGCTGGTTGGTATACAGTCTCCTTTGTGTATGGAAGCAATTGCTGCGTTGCAGCCCCAAGCGCCACCAGAGGCACTTATTGCTTAATTTCCTCTTTTACACCACCTCCAGTCTGTCTGCAGAGTGCAGTGCTTTAGTGTTGGGAAATTCAGGAGGAGCACATCTGTTCAGATTGTGCCATCTTTGTGCACATGTCTACAAAAGCCAGGCCATAACAAGTCCGCACAATTAATATTCTGAAAAATTGCAGAAAATTTGGACGATCCCAACCTTTTAATAGTGGATGGGTTGGTTTTATTTTGTAGAATTCTAAAAAAAGGACTTCAGTTCTGTTGGAAACACCAGCCACACGAAGTCTGGCAGTCTCCTGAGGCTTGTCAACATGTCTCACGTGTCAGCTGAATGCTTTACCTAGCCAGAGATTTTGCTAAAATTTAAGTCAGGTACATTTCAGTTTTGGTTATCTTTCTACTCAAAATTTGTCAGTTTCTTAAGTTCTTATAGTGACTAATGATAAGACAATGTAGTTTGTCCGATGGGTATTTAAATGCATGTACATGTCTTTTAACATTGTTTGGGTGAACTAGTTCACCGAGTTCATGGTTAGTAGGTGATTTTACAAGATGCTCAGCAATACACACCTATGTATTTGAAAGGAAAAAACTAAGCCTTGAACTACTTTTGGTTTGTTCAAATAATCAGAAACAATTCATACGGTGCTTTTTTCTTCTTGGAGTTCCAAGGAAAGAATACTACTCAATTGTACTGTTATGTGTTAGACTCTCAAATTATGCACAGTATTAAATAAAGCTTTCAACATAATAGTCTTTTATTGCTTCAAGTCAAAGTTCTGTCCTTCACAGTGTAAAGCACGTGTTTTTAAAACATTTTTCTGTCTTGGAATAAAATATGGATAAGATCCAGCACCAAACCTGATAGTTGAAAGCACATTTAAATGCCAGTATTTTATTTAATTTAAATTAAAAAAGAAAAAAGAAAGAAAGAAAAAAAAGAAATTCACTTCTGCTGCCATTATGGGAATCTTCGAAGAGGCTAAATTGATATGAATCACTAACCTAATTACTATAATGTCAAACCACTGTTTAAATGCATAGAAACTTTTATTTTCCATGTCTAGCTAGTTCTCTAATAATTACTGAGATTTGCCAATGCTTCTTGTTTAAGCACTGACCATAAATTATGCTTAGAGCAAATACCTTTGTAAAATAGAGGCAAGGCATCCTTTCACTTGCTGATTCTGCTGTCATTAGCATGTGTAAGGTCAGGGGCAATGTGAGAAGAGGGTCAGGGATAAATCCTTCCTACCTTGGGAGGCGGCTGAGGGAGGCAGCAGGCTCTACCCGTGCTTGCACACCCGCACCTCAGCCTCTTAGCACGAGTGACATCTGCCGGCACCCGCAAGCAGCCACTAATATTAGAGAGCTCTGTGGTTTCTTAACAGTCAGGCTAACCTTGATCTACAGCTGCCAGATCAAGTGGGTGATGAATTAAAAGAGTCACTGAACAAAGCAGCATGACAGATGCGCGTTAACTCTTCAGTTGTTATCAAACAACTGTATCCATGTAGATGGCTCTCATGGCAAGAGGGCTTCATAGCAAATTAATGTCAATATACCAATGTTTGACCTCTGCACATCAGCCCAGCTTCTTTTATCTTAATCTCTTCTTTTGAGTACTCAGTACCATTAAAAATCTAGCCATTACTGTGCCTCACTTCTTTTAGTAGTCTAAAAAAAGGCATTCGCTTTAGTTTTTAAAGTTATCTTTGTAATAAGCTTATCAATGAAGATGCTACTGTTATGAGTGTGTATCCGTGGGCTGAAATATGCTATGAATTTGAAGATACTCTGATTTTATAAGGTGGGGGTTTTCACTTGAAGGAAAACATAGGGTTAGCGTTGTTATAACAGCAATATAAAAGAAATAACCATTTTCATACAATTCAAGACCATTATAAATCTCTGTTTTATGCATCAGTACTTTCAAGATTGTGCATTCAATTTCCACGTTGCCATTTTCTTGCTTTTGGGACTTGAAGTTTAAATATTATGTTACAGCATTCACGTGTTTGTCTCTTCTCATATACTCAAGATTTTATTAAATTTTGAGTGCTTGATTGTCTACTTACTGTCCATTAAAAGCTGTTTGATATATTAAGTTGATTAAAGTAGACTGGTTTGAATCACCAGCTCCAGTTATGTTTTACAGTAGTAATGTGGAATTTTATTTTTAATAATGTCTTTTACCTTTTTCTTCAATTGTGGCTTGCATTTTTCCCAGTAGTAATTTTATGTTCTCATTGGTTAGAGCTTTCTAATACATAAGTGTTCAGTTGATTGTTGCATTTAAATCAAACAGAATTTTTTGCTGCCCAGGAGAGTGCACTATGTCGTTTTTCATCTTTTTATGCAATTTTGCCTTTATACATGTTTTAATTTCCTGTTGTTTTCTGTTGGTGGAAGTCTTCTTTAATTACCCTTTTATTGGAATTTGAATCAAAATTAAGATGGAATTATGGAATTATTTTGTGCTTTGTCTTAATTAGTTACAAAAGTTTAGGTGTGTTCATTAAATTAAATTTAATGAAATTTAGAAAATTTAGGCTGAGACTGATTTGTTATGCAGGACTTATATTGCACAGGTAAAATGCTGAGCTATTCAGATCAGAGATAGAGAACTAGTAGATATTGCCCTCTCAACCTCTCTTTTTTAATTGAATTATTAAAAATGCAAAAAGTAAGGTTTGTTCTTTACCTCTTTTCTTATTTTTTTTTCTTGAATAAACTAAGTATTAATTGAATCAGCTAGACCTTCTGTACCTCCGGTGGTTTTAGTCAAAACTTTCGGGCGTGAAGGTGTTTGCAAGTTTCCAATTCTCACCATTGTTGCTAAATTTTAGGTGGTTTTGAGTCTTGGAACATAATTATAAAACACATCAGGTTGCCGGTGTTACATGAATACATTTCAATATAAAAACATTGTATAGAAAAATACCATGAGAATTCTCTATATGCTTAGACTGCAGAAGTTTTCTCTTTATGTGTAGAAACAAAAAGAAACCTAGATGGTGTTGTTTGTAAAAAGTCACTGGTTTATATTATTCTTACAGTTTTAGGGAGCCTGTTTTTTGTTTGGTTTTATACATGCTTCATGTTGGCAGAACTATACTACAACATGAGTCTGGAAAGAAGTACTCAGAATATGCACAAACTCAAGGTTTGGTAGCAAACTAACATAGCTCTACTGATCAAAACACAATGTGGAAAAGGAAAGTCTTTCTCATAGAACAATCTTCTAACACAATTTTAGTCCCTGTCCCCTGCTTTCCACTTCCCTGTCTTGCCTCCTGTTAACAAACCTTGTACCCGTACAACAAATGACTGAGCTGTTATGCCTCTTTATAAAATGCAGTATAGTTTTCATAATAGAAAAGCAGCCAGTATGGAAAGAGAGAAGGTGGTTGTTAGCTTTACAGTAGATGATGTGTTTTATGGTTTTTAGAGCTATAAGGAGTTATACAGAAAGGCAAACACAATATGTTTATGTATGTCATTCTAACTATGCTTTGGAGTATGTTGTTTATAGCAAGTTTAGAAAGATAGTTTAGAAAACAGTTGTTCTTACCTAATGTTTCTATATTAGAAGATGGTGTTGGTTGAAAGGGTAAAGATTGCAAATTCTTAAATGTAGCCACACTTAAGCTTCTAATTTGCTTCTCTTAATTTTTTGATGTTTCTGTAAGTTATCTGAAGAAGGGTCTGGTTTGTTTGGGTGAGTTTAAGTCTCAATAGTTAAAAGACATTTCAATACATGCTGGAATCATGATAATGTGTTTGTATACGTATTTATCCAGTTATTTTACCACCAAGCAATTTTCAGTGGCACAGAGCAGCTTCTGGAAAGTAGTTTTTAAAATAGCTGCATTGCTCATCTCATTCACTGCAATTAAGAAAACTCTCATTTCTGAAATTGCACAAGGCAAATAAATAATCACGGCAGAAGTTACGTAACCCAGAAGTTATAACTTGACAAAAACACTATAACAGGGCACAACTAGATAAACAAATGATGCAAAGCTCACTATTTTAACAAAATTTACAGTCTTATTAAATGGCTTGTGTGATGTAGTATCTGCAAGAACCAGGACAGCAATGACCCATTTTTTTGCTCATGGATTAAACCAGTCCTGCAAGTTTGCCAAGCTCTTACATTTATGGTGTTCACAGTTTTCAAATGAAAATGTTTCATATATAAAGTGCCTTTGCAAGTACAAAGAGAGAGGGAGGTAAAGGGTGGGAATGGAAGGAGATAGTGCAAAATTCCTGTCTGGTGTCTCAAAATCAGGAAAACTTCTCAAGACTGAGTCCTGTTTATCATAGAATTCCCACGGTTGGAAGGGACATCTGAGATCATCGAGTCCAACCACAAGAAAAACAAAAACAAAACCAAACTACAATATAAAAACACATGCCACAAAAAACCCCCACCCACCCACAAACCAATAATCTTGGGAACTAGAGCGTGCCCTGAAGAGCCACGTCTACACATTTCTTAAATATGCTCTATAACTTACTGTGGGAATTATGGGTGGCTTGAATTCATTTCCCCTCAGGGCCATACAGAATGAGTTTACTTCAGTTAGTGTCCCAAACTCCGATGATGTTCTGTGAAGAAGAAGAGAATGAAGAAGGAAGTAAATTGGTTTTGACTGTCTAAGAATAGGTAGATTTTTATCCTGGAGGAAGTTGCAGTTGTATAAAAAATGAGCTTTGAGTACCTCTGAAATACAGACCAAGCTGTAAGCAGTCAGTTGCTGTAAGCCAGAATATTGAAGGAAAATGTCTTTGAAAAGACTCTTTTTGTGATTACTATACTTTTGTAATAGGTAATTGGAGATTATCTCATTTAATTTTTTCATTTTTACCTTTATCCCTTTGATTTTTTTATGCTTTGAATTATCCTTTTAGTTTTGGTATATGCAAAAGTTTGTGTGTCCTTAAGCCAAACTGTAATGATATTTGTCGGAGGCAAATCCTGTATCTCTTACATTTTAGGAAAGTCATGAATTATAAATTGGTTTTGCCTGGCCTGACATGACAGGAGTCACACCAGAACCATGTGACTTGCTGTTTTGAATCCATGCTCTGAGCTCACAGTGTTTGCTGCTCTGATGGAAATACCACATTATTCGCTATCTAGCACTGTGGTATCCAGTGTGGCAGCTGCAGCTGGCTGCATATCTGTGGTATATGGGACTCACTAGAGAATGTGGTCATAAATATTATAATGGGGTAGTTTACAATGAATGCATCGTATGGTTTGCAGTCACCCTTACTGTTCACTACCATTGCCATAAGCATTTGGAAGCAATCAAATTTCTGGCAGTGTACAGATGTTTCTCTAGAACAGTATCTTGCTCATATGATGAGGAGGCTTTTTTTTTTATTCTCTTTGAATATACAATATGAATGTGACACAGCCATCTTTTTAATTTAGATATCTTAGTGAGGGTTGTTATTTCAGGTTTATTATTTCAAAGGCATGAAAGGATGTGGCGTGTCATCTGTGTAAATGAGTGCAACTGTTGTGACATCAACTGTGTTTCATCTTAATATATTTAATTATTTGGGAGTTTAGAATATCACATCCCTATATGATCTGGTAGATCCACTGGTCTTTGTCAAAGTGAATCTTCATTAAGTGGAGGGTATGCTAATGTCCTGGACCAGTAGGGAGCTGTACTTGCCATTTTTTATACTTGCCGTTCTTTATATTGTTTCCATTTGTCAATTCAGTATCTCATACTGGTATGAAAAAATGTCTTTTTTCCGTAAATGTTGCTGCATTAAAAAAAAAAAAGAAAAGTTGTTTGGGGTTTGTTTTTTTTTTAACTGTTTTAAAGTATGAGAAGATATGTTAGTCTAACACAAAAGAGTTGTTTTAAACAAAATGATCTGAACCTACATACCTTCTCTTCGGGTCCAAATCAGGTAGGAAGTCAGGGCTCTCAATGTTTGTGCCTCTGACTCTTTGAGTATTTACTGTTTAGGGCTGAAATACATTTTTTCTAAGGGAGTCCTAAGTGTCATTGGAAACAAAACTGCAAAAATATAATCTGTGTTATGATGGCTAAACATGGGAAAAATCCTACATCTTCTGTTACGAAACTATGAACTTGTATTTATTAAGCCAAAGGGAATTAGCTCTCAGTAGCATATCTTTCCCCAACTGTTTGAAAAGTCCAGTTTCAGAAAACCTCTTAGAAATGATCTATCCTGATTCTGGAGAGTGATTTTTTTTTTTTAAAAGCCATTTTATAATAAATATATAAGGTATGATAGGGGTTTTCCTTCCCTATGTTTCCTTTCTCTTTGCTTATTGCAGAAAAATAAGGAGTATAATTCTCAGGTCTTATCACAGCTCTGAAGTCATAGTATAACAGGGAAATCTGAGTCCCACCCCTAGCTTCTCTTTTGCTATGGATCTTTTCTAACTTTCCTATGAGCTCATTATATTTCACATTATATTTTACTTTCTGCTCCTAAGAAGTGTACACCAGGTGAAGTTCACCTTGAGTCATATATTTGCTGCATGAGTCTCTCCCTCCATTCTTTTTGAAGGGAAATTGAGGGATCTTTCAAACAAAGTTTGCATTACAATTCTAGCAGAAGGTACAATTTGTGCCATGCTATTTTAAATCAGGCTTCAGTTTAAAATGAAAGCATCTTGCTTGATCTCAAGTGCAGAATGTTAAGGTGAGAAAGATGCCTTTCAATGTGAGTAGAGGGGTGAGGTGATGTAGTGCAGATAGCTTTTATGTAGATGTGTTACAATACTGTTTCCTAGTGAAAACATTATTTTAGGCAATAGCTTTAAAATTTTAGCAGTGGGTGTTGACTACATTTCTTGCATTTTTAAAAAAGACTGCCAGCTAACAAACGATGTGACAGAGGAATGGCAGCTGCTTACAGTGTCCTGCTGTTTCAGCAGTTCAGGCTACTGGGACTGATTTTCTAGGAGAGTTTCCAGAGGGACACCCCAGGACATAGTCTCTGTAACAGCTTTTCTTCTTAATAATTTAATGCTTTAGAAAGTGAAAAAATGATAGGGTTTCTTCCCCCACCTGAGAGTAAAACTCATATAAACAGGCTTGCAAGGAAGTCTCCCTAACTGAGGGATGTTTTTGGTACAGTACTGTTACTGGCATTTCTGACAGTGACTCTTGCCTGTGTGCAGACTGCTGCTGGTAGAGCTGTGGCATAGTGGGCAGTGAGGACCATCAGCACACAAATGGAATTCTGGAAAACAAGAAAAAACTTGGTTCTGTTAAAGTAGGAAATGTTCTCCTGTCACTCTTGTGACATTTCAGTTCTGCCATCAGATAAGACTGGAGTGGCAAAGGACAGAAAGACACATTGTATGGTAAAGACCAGTTCTATGGAGAAATGTGATAGATTAGATGACCCATTCTTGCATTGCTAATATTAGTTTTATCCAAATGCAATTCACTATATTTCTTTCTTACAGAATAAACAACCAGACCTCAGTGGAGAAAACAATGCAGCTGGCCCCTGCGCACATACACAGAAAAGGGCCTGGCCCAAGTATACTGAGAGTATACCAGCTGTAAAATACATTAATTTTGTCTTTATAAAACCTTTTGGGAGTTATGTTGACAGATTTTTTTAAATAGTGTTTCTTCCTAGATAGAAGTTGGACTAAAAATGAAGAAAGAAAGATTTACCTGGGAGTGTAATTTATTTACTTTTTTGTCTTTCTATCTTCCCTTTCTTGTGACTGGAATATATTGGTCTCCAAAGGATGTGGGAAATGGTTCAGCTTGAGATATAATTGGAACGTAAGTCAGAATAAATACTTAAAGGTGTGTGATTTTTATTTTACTGCTTTAGAGCAGAAGTATGCAGAACAAGGTAGTGACTGGTCAAGTTCATGGAAGAAAAGTCGACTGAGTTAC
This sequence comes from Scolopax mira, assembly GCA_004320125.1. NCBI lineage: Eukaryota > Metazoa > Chordata > Aves > Charadriiformes > Scolopacidae > Scolopax > Scolopax mira. Next base: position 84,479 of record BJBW01000998.1, read on the forward strand.
ACAAAGATACAACCTGTGCCTCAAGAACTTTCTGAGAACTAAAGGTTAAAAGAATTGTAATGAAATATCACTACACACTTCCTATTCCTGATAATCCACTTTTGGCCACAATCAGAGAAAGGATGCAAGCTATATGATCTTTGTTCTGACCCCGTATAGCTGGTCTTGTGTTCTTATTTGATTTAATTTCAGTTCATCCCATATGCTGTCACTAATATTGTTGACTTTTTCAGAATATCTCTCTGAGGAGCTCCTTACAGGAAGATTTTCTTGTTTAAGAATTATTATCCCTACCTACAGGTAGTCCTTTATTCATTTCCAGGTCTTTAATAATGTTAGCAATTTACTAAGAATTTTAATCAGAGTTGCATATTGATGACTTTTTCAAACTTCTGAATAAACTTAATTTATCTTAATAATGGATGCTACTAGTTAATTACATAGAAGAAGAATCAAATCATGGTATATAAAGGAGCTAGTCTGATGGATAATTCCCTAATCTGTGGTCATAATTGGGATTTGGAATTAATCTGTGTCTAAGGCAGTTTATGTAATAAAAATTTGAGGAACCATGATAGAGGAGACTTTTTCTGGGATGGATGAATGGCGACTGAGCTGTATCTTACTGTGATGGTATTTGCAAACACAGTACTGTGTAATTTGCCATACCTTCACATTTCTTCTCACATAATAGTTGCGCTAATTAGAAAATGCTGTCATAAAAATTTAGAACTTAATATGAACTTGTCTAATAATTTTTATAACCCTACTGAAAGTAAGGTGTTCTTACTGAAAAAGTATATTATCTTCTTTAATTTGATCTGCACTTTTCCTTCCAAATATATCTTTTTCTTCACAAAGACAGACTATATAAAGAACTGGCATCACACAGATATTTTAAGTACTCGATATTTTTATTTATGGCTTTGAAGGCATAGAGGATTGCTTACTAAATTTCCAGATGGTACCAAGCTGGGAGGGGATCCAAGCACTTTGTAGGACAGAATTGCAATTCAAAGCATTCTTGACCAATTGAAAAAAAGGTCTGATATGAAAAGCTATGTTGATTAAGGAGAATTGAAAGTACTACTCTTAGGGGAGAGAAATCATGGATAAAAGTTAGAGAAAGACCTGTTATATAGCAGTATTTCTATCATAAACCTAGTGGTTTACAAGTTCCTCTTTGCAAATCATAAACTGAACATGAATCAGTAATGTTCTGCCATTGTGGAGACAGGCAGGCCTCATCCTGGGATATGAAAGCAGGACTGTATTCAGAAATAGGAAGTACTCTTCTGTTCCACTCAGTGTTAATAAAGCCTCTGCTGGAGTTCTTTTGTCATTTATTGACATAAACTTCAAGAAATGTTGGGACAAACTGGGGAAAAATGAGATGCAGAGAAGGAAGGATGGAAAGTCTATAAAATGTAACTTAAAAAAAGAAATGGAAGGTTATTGTATGTATTAAGAATAGAGAAGAAAGGACTTAAGACATAGTAGGTCTTCAAATGCTTTAAGAAACTGAAGAGACAGACTGAAAAGAAAACTGAAAAGACAGACAAGAATCCTCCCCGCCCCCCAAGGACAGTTGAGCTTCTGTTGCAGAAAGTGAGATTTTTATAAAACGTTGGTTTTATAAAATGATTTTGGTAAATACCTACCAAAAATAAGGACAATGGGAAATATTCTCCTATAAGTTTCATAGAATTCAACGAAATCTCCATCACTAAGGGCTTTCATGAACAAAATGAAAAACAATCATCTGCCAAAAATGGGTTAGGTATTTTTTAATCATTTATTGTGGTAGGAGTCTGAGAGTAGCAGACTGCTTGAAATCTGTTCCAACTATTCTTTCTGCTATTTTCTGCAAGTATTACCCATACAATAGCAAAACGCCTAGGACTAAGCTTTTTTCTCTCTGAAAAGGTATAGATTTCTTTTTTGCAAGCATTTTTGGCAATGATAAAAAAAAAACAAACCTAAAACTTGGGCCCCTCTATCAAATTGGATGTGCAGTTGCAAAAGTACATGTACCTTGCTGAAGGACAATGCAATTTAGGCTTCTACCATAAACATGCTTTTGTGAAATTTCTCCTCTGTGATATATATATTAAAAACTGTGCAAAGTGAACATGTTTAATCAGTATTCATAGAATCTTTCCCCAAGGGGAAGGGTACTATTATGTGGTACTGTGCTATATGTGCTATCCTTCAGTTGAGAAGAGGAGACATAAACAGGTTTAAATGTTTTGTAATGCAGAGTGGAAGAAATACCCTAACATTTGAATTGATTCAAATATTCTTGAAAATAACAATTTTTATGTTTAAAAATTATGCCTCTCTAAATCCACAGCTACTAATAAAACAGCAAATTCTTGAGCATCTGAGTCAGCAGCAGGATTTACACCTTCCCATATAAGGTAGTGTGGGAAAAATAGCAGTGCCCAGGGACTGAAATCTAGTGCAAATTTAGACTTAGACAATACTGCAATACAATCTTTACAAGAACTAGAGGCAGTGTTAAAATGTCAATTAAAACTGTTAACATTCTTATCATGGAATGAGTATGTGGCAGGTCACTTTGTCTGACATTCTTGCAAATGATATGCACTGGGCATAAATACAAGATGTTACGGTCATGCTTTTCCACTGCAAACCATTTAAAAGTCTGATGAAAGGAGAAGAAAAGTCAAGCAGACAATATAACCAAATATTCTATCCATCCCCTCCAGCTGTTTACTAGGATCCAAGGGAAGCTATCCAGTTGGAAAATATGCCCTCCAAATTACCTAATATGATATTTTCTGTTCAATCATTGGTTTAATGTTTATCACAAAGACAGTGGAAAAACATGGTCTCTCTTTTTGATGTCCTGCTCTCATTTTGGTGTTTTTTTGTTGGCATAAAGATTGGAATATATTTTCAGACTAGCATGCACATGTGTCTATATGCATATACAGAGGGATAAGAGCGTGTTGGGCACAATGCTTGTTACAGAGCATTTACCTGAATCTTCAATAGTTACAGCATTTTGTTCATTGAGCTGTTTCCAGTGTTGGCAGAAGTTATTCTTGAGGGAAAAATCTAAGCATCAACAAAATGTGTTTCTGGTTAGATAATAAAACCTTGGTGGAGTTGATCAGTTGGCAGTCTTCCAAATCAGAATCTGACATGCACCTGCTTCATTTATTTGTTTTATGCAACTTCTCATTTAACATACTGTAATGTTCAGGGAAAGCAATCAGGTTCTACTAATCAAATTGCTAACGCTTTCTTTATTTAGTTCAAGAAACTGCAGACAGTTATGCCAGGCTGCAGTTACAATACAGGGATTCTCTCTAGAGGACTGGAATATAATTAGAAATATGCCAATTTTTTTGCAATAGAAATTTTCTGTGACAGAAGCATGTAGGCTCTTGGTGTCTAAAATCGCCCTGTGGGGGTGGATGAATATTAAAATACAGCAGAATTGAGATATTAAAAGACAAACAGACCTTCTAGATCTTCACTTTGATCTTTCATGTTATTCACATGGATAAATATTAAAAATATTAAAAGCTCAAACCCCCAAATAGACACAAAACTTGGGCTCAAAATCAGACTAAAAGACGCATCTTCTTCATCTAAGATTTCATCTGAAATAATTTATTATATAATTAAGTTCTGCCTGCAGACAAACTTGCATGTTTTTTGGAATCCAGAAGTCCTTCCAGTCATGATATTTGAACCCGCTATTGTGTGTGTTGTTATTTGGAGTGACTTGAATCAAGAGAATGTTACTAAAGAAAAATACATTATCTAAGAAATAAAACTCTGATTGTACTCAGTGAAATAATGTAAGATATATTATTTTAAAAAATCCTCAAGCAACAGAACTTCATAGGATGGTTAATGGATTCATGCAGCATGTATTTCTACTCTTTTGACTCTTCACAGAATTTTCAGATAAATCTGTCTAGTAATGGCAGTGGAAATCATGGTTGAATTCCAGTTCACTTACTAACAAGGGTTTTGGGTAACAGCTTTTGAATGTAGTCAGGTATGTGTAACATACATGGAAGTAGTTATCTGTCCATCATATTCCTAATTGTTATTATTATGATAGTCTGGGTATATTACTGAATGTACCCTTCACATAAAATTCTAGGGTTTATGAGTTTGATTTAATTACCTCTGAAGGTAACTGAAAAAGTATTCTGTCCTGCTTCAAATTTGTTTTTCCTTTCTAATTAACCTTTGTTCCCTGCTTCATAGCTGTACTTTTTAATTGTTTAATTGCTTGTAAGGCAGTGAAATTTTTGACTTAGCATTCAACCGTGTCCCGAAATACATTGTTGAGTTTGGAGTTCAGGGTTGGAATTCAGAAGTGCTTTTCTGTGCAGCCCTCTTTGAACTGTGGCTGCCTGCCCACTGACAGGTGTGGAAGTTACTGTCAACAAGATTTAAAGTTGCTGTCGTGTTTACACAGCTACGTAGAAAAGGTTGAGAAAGGATTGTGATTTTGTTGAAATTAAGTACCAACAGTTACTGGACCGTAGCAATGTGTGTTCGTTATGATTAATGTTTGACATCTGCATCTTTTTAAGATATTTTAACCACTTTTCTTGTCAGATGAAAAATGCACTGCAATATGTTTCTAGTTGTGGGGTTTTTTTTTCATTGTACTGAGGTTTCTGGTGATGATACTGAATTACTAAAGTCATGTAAGTACTTACTTCTGAACCCTCAGAAGGATTTTCAAATATATCAGGGAAGCTGGGAATTACATATTTCAGTGTTAAAAATCCCACTAGACTAAACAAATTTTTAAACTGTTAAATATTCTCTCTTGGCTCTCTCTGTGGTTTCTATTTTGGTCCCCTGGTAATTGGTCATGAGTACCAATATGGATATGTTAAAGGACGTGTTTGCCTTTACATATGAAAATTACTACTAGAATTGAAACTCAAAGAAACTCAAAGGTCTTGTCATAAATATTATTTCGTCTGACAGATATTGAGATAATAGGAACAAAGATTTGGAAATTTAAATACATTTTTTTGTAAAGTTTACATAGATTTTATTGAAAGGTCAAGAATGAAAAATACACAACCAGTTTGAATCTGGAGGAACTTTTTATTTCTAGCTTTAAAATAATCTGCTGGTTTCTGAAATTTTGTGAATTTTCTTTCAAAACCAAGCCCTACCATTGCATTAAGTTCTTTGACAATTAATTTTATCTTGGTGCACATATCCAATATGTCCAACTCATACACAAAAAGTTATTATTCAATGAAGTTTAGTGACAAATATTAAAAATACTGGTCATTTCCCTTCAAAAAACATTCCCAAGACACCTCAAAAAACTAAGAGCAGCAGGGCTGAAGAGCTCCAATTCAAAGCTATGGCTGCCTATCTGGACTCCTTCAGGACCTAGTATATTACCTTCACATAGTAACACAAAACGTGAGTCAGAGCAGCATGTCCAGAGGTAGCCCAGTAACACTCTTCTATGCTCCACTGAGCAGCATAGCACAGACATAGCTATTGCTAAAGAAACAAATTATACAATACTTCTTTATTTCTCTGTCCTGGTTTCAATGGGGAAAGATTTATTATATTATTTTTTCCCTATTGATTGCTGTGTTTCCGGTTTAGTATGAAAGGTGTGCCAGTAATTTATATTGTTTTAATTGTTGCCAGGTGATGGTTATATTTTTCAAGGACTTTTTTCAGCTTCCCTTAGAAGAAGATAAGGAGCCTAGATAGAATGATGGAATGGCCAATGGAATATTCCATACCATAGATATCTTGCTCAGTATACAAATGGAGTTAGCTGACGGGAGGGGAGTACTTGCTATCACTACTTGGAATGGTGCCAATCAACCAATTTAGGGAGTAGTGAGACTGGCTTGTGTCTTCAATATACTTGTATTGTTATTACTGTTGCTGTTATTATTATTGCTATTACTTTTCTGTTATTGTTTTATTAAACTGTTTAAACTGTTTAATTGTTCTATTAAACTGAGGGGTTTTTTCCCTTCCCCCTTCCCCTCCTTTTCTCTGTCTTCTCACTGACCTTCTGGGGAAAGGGAGAGAACTGCGTGAGTTACTATGTAGTCCTAGCTGCTGGCTGGAGTTAAACCACAACATTCTCTTTTAAATGAAGAAATGTTACAGTATTATTTTTATTGAGCAGGTTTGATAGATGCTGTGGATGCTGTCCCCATGGCAATTAGTTAGTTATAGAATAAGATTAGGGGCGTGTAACTGGATCAAAATGCTTAACTGAAAGTTCTGGCCATCTTTACCTAAAAAATAATTTGTAAATTTATCAAATCAAGATTTATGAAACACAGTATACAGTATTGGTAAGGCCCTTGTTTAAAGTGAAGCCAAGAAACACCAACCCAACCCTATCACAACTCTTAATGTACTCTTACCATCTTAATGAAACTATCGAAATTGAAATTAATGTACACTAAGTAGACTAATTATATGAATATTAGACTGGCGGTGTTTTCTTTCTTGAAACATAAACAGATATTAAGAGAAAGAAAGGAGCATGTAAAGATAACAAAAACTAATCCATATACAGAGTACCATTTTTAACATCCTATAAACTGTTTAAGTTATAAAACCATGAGATTTCTCATACAGGAAGTGGCTTTACCTTATAATAAAATGCAATTACCGTTGGCTAATGGAAGAAGAAATTGCTCTCTGCTTCTGGTAAAATCATCTTTTTAGGATTGCCTGAAGACTGTGGAAAGTTAAGATTCTATCATGTGGAACCACAGGGTCGCAGTCAAACAAATGCATGTCAGGCTGATCTTAAACTACATGGAATGACTAATTTACCACTGCTAATTTAATCATTTTAATACACGTATATTAGTTAGCAACAGATGTTCCTTAAAGTAGTTGCCAAAAAGCTTCTCTTAATATTATTTAAATCTTCCCCTTTGAGCTAAGCTATTAATAACAACAGGAAATTAGGACCTCAATAGCTCATTTTATATCTGTGAGAAGTGGATATTACACTCTATTTTGGAGATTTCCTCAGGAAACAAACACCACCAGACCTCTATGAGATGATGGTCATGTTTCTTTGCCAAGATTTTTCAGATATCTGAAAGCAGGACAGAATTTGGGTAGGAATTCAACCAAAAATACTCTAGAAGGTTCACAGCACAATCTGTTCAGATGATGTTTGTTATATTGTTCAGTTTGAAAGTATTAAGAGAAGCAATTCTCAGATTCTTCAAGAAAATACATGGGGGTTATCAGAAAGCAAGCAGAGGCTTGACAATCACCATCACTCTGGTTTTTGTACTGAAAATTTGAGATTTGGCTGTAGTCAATTGTATCTTTTTAAAACCTCCATTATATCCCCTTGTCTCAGGAAGAGTACATGTTTGACTTACTCCAGAGGAGTTTCCTAAGCTGCACATGTATTGCAGCTTTCAATCTATCCCTTTCAAGCAGCAATGAAAATCTTGGGTCAGAGGAGGAGAAACTGTCCAATGTGGCAATTACCGTCACTCACAATATAGTAGTTCTGGTACCTTGCTTTCATGGTAAAAACAGAATCTGAAGACGATATTTTTCATATAATTTGCGTCTTTCTGATTTTGTGGTGAATTTGTGTTTCTTTCAGTCATGGAGAAAAATAAACCTAGAAACCTGTGCATCAATCCTGTGGAGGTATTTCTGTGTAGCAGAGCCACAGTCCTATATGCTCCATTGGCTCTTTACCTCCTTCTGGGTTTGTTCTTGTGTTTTAAATGGTTCTGGCATCCAACAGCTTTTTGTTGTTGCTTCCTGCTTATAAGTTTATTTGCTATGCACTTACTTCCATAATGCAAATTGTGTTTGATGATTGCTGCCATATTCACTAAAGGGGGATTGAACGTAACTTGCTAAATAGGAAGAATACAGACATATTTTGCTGTGCTCTGACTTTGTCAGAAATGTGTAAATGTCTTATACTTCTTTTGAAATAAAATACAGCTGTTTGTATTTTCAGGATTGCATTTTTTGACTTTGATGCCTAATCCTACCTTGAGTTATGGTCGTGTAGATGTTGCCCCTACTGACTACCATTTCAAAACGTGATTGGACATTGTACGCTATATACTGCAAGTCATGGCCCCTGAGAACTCTGTATGCACCAGGCTGCACATTACCATCTTGCTTTCTTTCCCCATATTTTAGGCATGCATTTAGATGACTCTAAATCAAAATGAATATATTAAAATCCCTCTGATATTTGGACAAGTTTGTAAGTGAGGTCTAAATTTTGGAATTATTGATTGAAACTGATATTTTGATCCTGAATACTGATCAAAAATATATATTTTGATACATATTTTATATATACAAATATATAAAATTTGGATATAATATGAACTTGACTCTCTGCCAAGACTGTCCTATTATTCTCTTATGGCTTTTCTCTTTTGTTAAAAAACTAGGACGAAATTATAGTAAGCCAGAAAATGCTCTCTGTGTATATTCCATTGTTCTCATTTTAATGAAGCATTTTGATGCGTGCAGTTTTCTGATGAATTTTTGAAAAGCTCCCATAAGTATTCCATTTCAGTTACCTAGTAAATTTTAAATTTACTTCTATGCCTTACTAGGTGTCATGATCAGTTACCAGGTTAATCATCTGTAGTGACATCACTGCCAATAAATAATGCTTTAAGGTTATGTATCTGGAGTTGATGACCTTGCAGTCAAGGCATACTCAGGAGATACATTTTGGCAGAGGGAAAATTTGTCTCCTTTACTGTTTTTGTGATTTTTCTGCTGCTTTGTCTACTTTGCATTAATATTGATTTATATTTCACTCCTCTGTGTGAGATACGATAGTGAAGCTGGAAGACCAAACATGGCTTTTGCTCTAGGTCTTAAAGGATTCTCTTTTAAATGATCAGAAAAATATCAACTATTTACAATAATTATTTTCACAGTGTAGTAATTATAACCCATGCTTCATTTATATGTCAATGAAAACTATACACATTAGTTACAATGGTATTAACACTCCTTTGCTTACAGATTTGGATTTTTTTCTGCAATATGATTTGTGTATGTGTGATATGTCGGGGGAGATGTAATCTGGAGGTATGCTGTTTGCATATTAATGCTATGCAAAGTATTAAATTAACAATCCCTTTCAGCATTATTGTTTGTAACCTTATGACAAAGTCAAAAAAATCTTACTATGCAAAAGAGTTACAAGGGCTAGAGGATGCACAAACAGGTAAAATGTGAAAACTGATAAAATAGTTGTGAAGCAGCTGTGTGTCTTGGGATGCAGACATCAGGGAGCATTGTTAAACACTTCATCATTCCTGCCCTCCAGTGTCTGATGTTTCTGATTTCTCTTTTATTGATTTCAACTAAAGAAAGTATAGAAGAATATGGAGGTGACCCATTTTGTTGACAGATACATGTGTTAGTCTTGTACTCACAGCAAATAATTTAGGTGTCAGGAATAGCAGCTCATGGGTAAGAGATAAACGCAATTTCCTGTGATTTCAAAACTTAGTGAATCAGCGGGCAGTAGTTAAAGACACAGTCTGTTTTTATAGTTTCAGTTGTTCATCTTTTATTTAACAGACTGAAAACTTAAGAGGACACTGGGAACTGTTAAAAAAACCAAACCCACAAAAAGCCCAACCAACGAACTAACCAACCAACCAAAAAAAACCCACCAAGCCATAAAAAAGCACCCTAAATTACTAAATTATTGAACTTTCACTTGTTTGGGAACATATTCTGTACTGTTAGCAAAACAAGTGACAAACTACCCCTCTTTAACACTTTCCACACATCATTCTACAACCTGATCAGTTTCTTTTCTGATGCTTGAAGATCAGATGCTGTTGATACAGGAACATATGCATGAGTTGTGGAAAGTGTAGCTGTTTTTAAAAAAGCTGTACATACAGTTCCTAAATAATATGAATTAACTGGATTTTCATATATATTCTTGCCTGTCAATGCATGTTCATTTCTTATGCTTTCAAATGGTTAACTGGCCTGCTTGTGTACATCTGCCATAGGATATTTTGTGCAGTTTATGGCTTGGGTCTTTCCTGTAATCCAAATGGAAGTGTTTGCTATTCCTGAGAGGAAGGGGTTTTTCATGTGGAAGACAAACAAACTTTTGGCAAATCTAGCAGTTTCTAAAATGCCAAAAAGTTGTGATTGGATGCCAGTTGCCCCAGGAAAGTTTTCAGAACCTTTTATTTGTTGTAGAATTGGAAACAGAATGCAAGTGCAAGATAAAGTCAATGCCAAAACCTTTATCAGCTCACCAGCATCTCTTCAGCTAAGGACCTCTTAAGCAAACAGCTACAAAACTTAGTCTTCTACTTTCCACAAACTTTTTTCTTTCTAATTTCTTTAGCAGAGTACTTACCAAAATATTTACTAAAGTAAACAGTAATCTGGAAAATGATTCATGACTTTCTATATTCCAGACTATAGAAACTTCTCTTGCTCATTCCTATTCATACTGGAACAAAAAGTTATTATATGTAGAGATCTAAATCTAGAATTTTAATTTTCTATCTGATATCTAGAAGGGAAAAGACCATTAGAAAATATTGTAATTTTTTCTGTAATTACAAGCACAATATTAGATAAAGTGTTAAAAATAAAAGTTTAAAAATTACCCAAAACAGTGAAAAATATTGGAAATGCAAATTTATGCAAAAGTTGTCCAAATTAGCTTAACAGATCCCCTGTTTCTTTGTGATTCTTTGACTGAGGTAGTTAGTTGTGACATTTTTCTTCTCAGTTAAAGTTTTTTAGAAACAGGGATTTGTGGATTTCTTTTTTTTTTTAATAAAAACTAAGACTAAAAACTTTTCACATTATAGCTCTCAAACTAAAAACAAGAAAGGCTTAGATTTTTCACACACAAACAAATCCTGTAGCAATCTTTATTTAGTGTGGATAAGTTATTTAATTACCAGTATGCTCTAAAAAAAAGACTGGAAGCCCACATTAAAATGGTGAATATAAATGTAGGTTAAAATTATGTCACTGCAGGAAGCCAAACACCTTCTGCTACTATTGAGCTGCAGTATGTGAGTGCAGAGTAATGATAGAATATTTTACAGTAAGACATTAGTCGTTAGTTAACCTTAGTTAACTATGACGGTGTGTACACACAGAAACAAACCAATTAAAAACCCAGGAAAACCTAGATGGAGCTAAAGGAACATTCTTCTAGGACCTGGAAAAAATGTTTCTTTATGTTTTCTAAGCAGAGGAAAATGTAATAGAACATTCAGCCCCAAATGCTTAGCAAAAGATTACTTTTTGTCCTTAGCTTTTTAATTTCTGTTGGCAACTCTCCTTTATAAACCTAGCTATGGTGTAGTTCATAAGGTGATAACCCCAGGAAAGTTATTTGAAGCAATATTAGGTGATTGTGTACTCTATATAATCTAAAAGCCTTGATGATTGAGAATGATGTTTCAGAACCTTTATAATACATTCCTACCACCAAACCTTAGGGGTTTCTTTTCCCAATGTATGATTGTTTCTCTTGAATCAGGACACTAGAACACCCTTCTTTAGGGATTTCATTTGCAAATAGGTTTCTATCTTTAGAATAAAACCAGAGATGTTTTAGTTTAGACAATTACACTCAGTCTGGTCTTGATACTGCACAGCAAAGTTGGATCACATGATTAACAATTAGAGCAACCTTAAAACCATATACTGTCATTTGAATAATTATTATTATTTGTATTATTGTAGCTCAATATACAAACAATTTGTATATTGTAGCATAAATATGCAGGCCTGCATGACCCATTTTGACTCATTAAAGTTTGATAGATTATTATAGTAAGAAGTAATACTTACAACATGAACAACTTTAAGAAGTGACTAGCAGTTAAATGTCCATGTGAGAATATGTTTAGGGCCCAGGTCTTTCTTAAAAACCATTAGCTCCCAAATAAATGGGATTTAAATTGAGAAAGGAGTGAAAGTTAGCTTGTATGTTTAATTGGGCTTTCAAATAATATGTCTTCAACTCAGAAATCTTGTGGTATATGACAAAACTGTAAATTACTTCAGTGAAGCTGAGATCTAGCTCTTTGTTCTTAATATTTTGTGTGTCCCTTGCCTGACTTATTTTTCATTTTTCTGGAGGTTTTTTGTTAGTTTTTAACATGCAGTAATTGACTCTGGACACTGATTGTGTATTTTTTTTCTCTTTTCTCACAGGTGACTTTTCACCCTCATTATTTTTTTCATATATAGCTTAGCTGCTCTGAATATATTTCTTAAGACTTCCAATATTAGGATACAGGGTCAATTTGTAGGGTATGACACCTAGTTTAATTATAAGAGAATAAAAATTGTAGGAATTAAATGTATGAAAGAAAATATATCCCTTCAAACTTCATGGACCATTCACCCATAACTCTAGGTTTTGAAGAGTTAAGGACAGAATATTACTGAAAACTTTTGCTTCTCCTTTTGGCTGCAGATCAATTGTTATGCCCCAAATCAGATGAATAATGTTAAATAATTTACAACTTAAATAACATGAAGAAATACTAGATAACGGCTTTTTCACAACACATATTTTCCTGTAGCTACATTTCTTATTGAAACTGCATTGCATATGCAAGACCCAAATCACCCTGACAAAATCACAAAGTAGCTCAAAACTTTCTTTAAGAAATAGTTGCTTGGTCAAGACTGTTGGGTTTGTTTTGTTTTTCTTCCTCAGAGTTAAATATTTGAAGACATTTCAAGTACCTTTTAGAGAACCAGATGAAAGACACAGAACTTGCAGTAAGTGAACTATTGAAAGTCATGCCATTTATTAAATAATGCTAGCATTTTTCTCCTGGTGTGGTCTGTAGTAGTGTCTGATGATTTTCGCTGGGATAGGGTTTTTTTTGTGCTGAAAACAGTGTTGATAATGAAGAGATGTTTTCATTATTGCTGAACAGTGCTTATGTAGAGTCAAGACCTTTTCTGCTCCTCACACCACACCACACCTCTAGTAGGCTGGGAGAAGTTGGAGGGGGGGACACAGCTGGGACAGATGACCTCAATTGTCCAAAGAGATATTCCATACTGTGTGACGTCATGCTCAGCATATAAAGAGGAAGGGGAGGGACATTCGGAGTGATGGCACTTGTCTTCTCAAGTAACTGCTATGTGTGATCAGCCCTGCATTCCTGGAGATGGCTGAACACTTGCCTGTCGATAGGAAGTAGTGAATTAATTCCTTTCTTTTCTCTGCTTGTGCACAGAGCTTTTGCTTTACTTATTAAACTGTCTTTATCCCAACATACCTGTTTTCTCACTTTTACCCTTCCAATTTTCTCTCCCATCTCACCGGGGCAAGTGAGTGAGTAGCTGTGTATTGCCTAGTTGCTGGCTGGAGTTAAACCACAACACAGTGGGACTCCAAAAATTTCTTCAAGTTCAAGTTTGGTATGGATGACAATAACGATCTAAAATTAATAGTGAATTCTGTGGGATTTTCTGTCCCAGGATGTATGACCATGATGGCATTAGCAAGTAACGTGTCCTCAACAAAGGAGGTCTGTGTGAACTCCTGTGTTGGTTGATAGAACTGATCAGATGGGGCAGAGGACCTGACATCCACACCATTTCATTTTTAATGTTTTGATTTGAACTTTCTTAGTCTGTTATTGTGGGATGAATGCTAGTTAGCAGTTGGAGCCCTTTTATCACTTTCATTTGATCTAAAGGCCCTCTTCACACTGCAAAACAAGTAGCATAGCAAGTAGGGGCAAATCAGAGATGCACTTCAAAAATGCACTCTTCACCCCAGTGAAATTCCCAGTGTAGGTGCACCCTTGAAGTCAAGTAGTTTGCCTGGCTTCAGCTGGGATAGAGTTAATTTTCTTTCTCATATCTGCTCTGGTTTTGATTTAGTATGTTCTCATACTAATGTTGATGACATATTGCTTTAGTTGTTGCTAAGTAATGTTTATATTTTTTCAAGGAATTTTTCAGCTACCTATAGAAACTGAGAAGGAGCATAGACAGGGCAAACTGGCCAAAGGAATATTCCATGACACAGACATCATGCTGAGTGTATAAGTGGGGACTGACCAGGGGGCAGGAATCCACAATCACTGCTTAGAGCAGGCTGGGCAATTGATCAACGGGTTGTGAGCAATTGTATTACATCACTCATTTTTTATATTCTTTGACTATTATTATTATTATTATTATTATTCTCTTCTGTTACAGTTCTATTAAACTCTCTTTATCTCAACACACAGCTTGGGGGTTGGGGGTGGGGGTTGCTCCTTTTTCTGCCTCTTCTCCCTACCTTACTGGGTGGGGAAAGGAGTGAGTGAACAGCTGTGTGGTCTTAATTGCTGGCTGGGGTTAAACGATGACATAGTTAAAGAAAAGGAATCAGGACAATAACCTCTCTGGGTTCCACTGATGAACACTCAGAAATATAATCCTGTGGTTTTCAAAGACATAGTTGGGAAACTTTATCTGTTGAGAGAAAAGAGTCATTTTAGTTAGTCTTTAGAGGAGAAAATATTTAAGATTTCCAAACCTTTCTAGAAGAAGGAAATAGAACTTAGTTTCAGGGACTGTTTTGGATGTGGAGAGATGGAGTAGTTTTGTCAAGTAAATGAAGCTCAATTGCAGTTGCTTGTAGTAGGCTTATTCATGGGACATGAGCACTTACCTTGCTAAGTAGGGGTCAAGAATAAAAATCCAGTAACTGAAAACTAGGGGTGAAAGGAGCTCACAGGATGGTGTAAAGGAGGTCCTGTGCTGCTGCAGGTTTGCTCTTCCTTTGTATACTGGAGAAAATATGTTGACAATGTTGTCACAAACAGAATTCCATGGCTTGAAATTTCAGCCCCTTCTAGTCCTGGGATTAAATTTGGTGGAAAATGTGTTGCATCTAATGGTAAATTGATGGGAGTTGCAAAAATAAGTACTGTGGATTATAGAAGTATCTAAGTCATAGTACTGCCAGGAACTCACTGTGGGTCAGTCCAATTACATGCTGTACTTTCATCAGCTCTGCAAATAAGCTAAAAATTAACAACCAAGTAAGCTAAAAATTAAAGACCCTAGAGAATAAAGTTGATTATTTTCTTGTGATGTGATCATTTGCATTGGAGTTAGTTTCTAAATATCTCTGATCAAGCTGTTTCTCATAATTGGTGCATGCAAAGCATAACATGCCACTTACCCAGTAGGGTCATAGTAGTAATATCCTTGTCATAGTTGGTGAAAATTCTACCCAAAGAATACAATATTCTGATTTTTTTCATGCTTTTTTGCCAGTTTTTTTTCTTAAGTGGTTATTTCTGGAACAGATATGATTGCTATTCTTTAAGTGCTTGAAAATATGCATGTGTTCCCTCAATAAGTGATATTTAGCAATGCATCTTCTTGTTCATATATTTTTTCTTCTATTTTACATACATTTGTAATTTTATCTTTGAAATCTGAGGAATGTTGCTCATTATATTTTGTATTCCACTGTAGAGCAAAGTAATTTCTATATGAACAAGTTTTTAATTTGGCAGTGAGTGACTGACAATGAACAGAAGTATGTCTTATTTTTTTTTATAAAATAGTTGTGAATACTTTAATCTAAAAGCTATATAATTATCACTTTTAAAAGTATTAAAGGACTTTTTCCTCTCTCTTTTCTTTCTATGCACTATTTCATACCCATCCACTAGATTTTAGTATATACTTAGCTATTATGGCTTGAAAGTCTGAACAGTAATCTCAGAAGTTAGAGCTCACTATCATTTCCCATTTTTCCCATTGTTTCTTCAACAGACAGTTTAAGAACTCCTATGCAGTGCTTGTTCTGTGGAGTTGATGTTCCTCCTCATGTACCATATTTTACACTTATCCTATGTTTTTATCCCATTTTATGCAAACCTTCGGTTTGCAAAGATAATTTAGAATTCTACCATGTATTTGCAGCCCTTCCCAACCTCATGCCATCCTCCACTCTGGCAAGTACTCGCTTAGCTAATTCATTACTATTATTAATGAAAATGCTGAGCAAATCCAAACCCGAGAAGGGTTTCTGCCAGGTAAACCTGCTATTCTTTTGGTAACTATGGAAAACTAGTTTTGGACTAGGGTTATTCAAACAGTTTTTTGCACCTGTTTTTTGTCTCTTTTACCTGCCCAGTGTGCTTGTCAAGTGCTGATGAGAATGTCAAGTGAGATGGTGTCAAAATTTTCCTGAAATCAGGATGTAAGAGAGTTTATTTCCCATCTCTTAAACACAGAAGATCCAGTAGCCTGTTGGAAAAGGAAATTAAATTGGTTTGACTTTTTCTTGTATTGATGTATCTATACGGTTTGCAATTTTTCTGTACTGCCTTCTAGATGGTTACAAGTAGGTGATAATTTATTGACGAAAATTTGAGGGAACAGAAGTACAGAAGTTAACTGTCTGGCCTATAATTATTTTTTTTCCTTCACTTTTCCTTTCCCATTTTCCATCTTCTGGTAACATTGTGAGTACTCAGACTTAACTATAAAGAGCTCAGAAATTCCTTTGGCCAATTCTTTAAGTATCTTAGAATAAAACTGAGCATATTCCAATAATCTGGAAACAAGCTGCTTTTCAGACAGCTTCCTACACTGTTTACTTTTAAGGATGTGCACCATACTTCATTTCAGCTAACCTTTTAGTACTTAACATTCAAAAAACCCACAGTTTTTTGTATTGTGAAAGTTTGAGGCATTCTTTAGTGGATTTAGTTTTACAGCTACATTTGCACGAACATAAAATGACCCATAAGAAGGAAGACATAAACAAGTTTTTATCAAGAATTTAAGGGAAAATTAAACTAATAAGCCAGGATTGCATTTTATATGGCTGCAGGAAATTATTTAGAATAGGCAAATTTATACTCTACTCCTAGCTTCTTTATTGATTATTGGTTTTATTTAGTATTTAAACAACATCTTGTATTTATAAGGTTTATCTGGCCATTAATGCATGCCTCTTGACATCTGCAGGACACTTTAATGGAAAGCATCATTGATGCAACTGTTTCCTCAAGGTGTAAAATCTAGAGAAGGGAGAAAATGATTAGTCACAGTGACAGAGTGAACAGTTGGGAATCACTTTTCTGTGCATATCATTAAGAAATCAATAAGATGAATATATAGAGGCCAATAGTATTTACTGTAGAAGAACAAGGGAAAATAGAACAGCCATACTTTATATTGCCTAGATTTTGCTCTGTGATATAGTTCTCTTGTGTCATGAAACTTTGAAGGGCTGTAATAAAGGTCACCTTTGCTGTTCAGTGTTTGTTCTCTTCATAGTCTTAATGCACACCCAAGCCTCATGCAGAATGACAGTCAGATGGCTTAGTTTTAAAATCACAATTTCACCTTCATAAATTGTATTCAGAAAATGAAATTATTCTGTGTCTTCTTTACCAGCTTGAATTTTGCATCTGAAAACTATGTTTATTGTACTTTACTTTGGATGACTCTAATAATATAATTTTCCTGTTCAGCCTTGATGTATGACATAGCATATAGATAAATCTGAAAAAAGTATATCTCCAAATCTATTAATTCTTCATCCTGCATTGTATATGGGAGATTGTGATTTGGTAGTTCCTCCCTGAAGGAGAGGCTACTAGATACTGTGATATATCTGTGGCGAGTGTTATGCTTAAGTAAAACACATATTAAAAAGATGGGGAGATTAAATATACTCACCTGAATCTAGGTATTTTTATGTTTTGTCTAGTGCTTGCCTTGCAATCTACCCAATTTGCTGTATGCTTACAGAACAACCTTTGACCTGTATGTGTGACATAGACTTTCAGGCTTTTCTCTGACTAAAGGGAAGAGTTGAACTACAAGTAGATTCTAAAGCCATCACTTCTCATGAAGCATTCTGTACTGCTGTGATTACTGATCTATATGAACATCTGTTTCTGTGTATGTTAAAAATTGAAGTATGGAATTAAAAATACAGGCTGGGAACAGGAAGAGCTTAGTGTTGATTACGCAGCTCACTATTAACTTCTTTAGCTGTAGCAATTTTATTGTGTCTGTACTATTATTTGCTGTAGAGTAGGATTCACAAGTGAGATTCACAAACTCTTTTGGCAGGTACGAGCATGGACTGTGGTACTAGGTTATAATAGTGGAAATGGCAGCTTCTAGCTCTGTGACAGGTCATGCAGCATTTTGTAGTGTCTTGTAAACCATTGTCTGGGACAGGACACTCTCCTGTCCTACAGAAACAGTGCCATCAAGATTGTACTTTAATTTCCAGACCTCTCACAAATTCAGAAGCCTGGCTCCAGGTAATGGGAGGGTGCCTACATTAGATTTGCTGCTCTCAACATTGAATCGTCTCCTGAAGTAGATGTCTTTCAGGCACGGAGCAGTGGGCACTCCTTTTTTTTTCTTCTCTTTTTTCTTTAAAAAATGCTAAAATTCCTTTGTGAATCTGGGTCAGCAGTAGAACAGCAGTATTGTACAGATATGAAAGCATTTACTCTCCAAGTATTTGGGAATAAATATCTACATGATCTTTAAGAAATAAAATTCTATTCATTAAGCCATCAGTGGTTACAGAAACCAATAGAGAATACCTTACTTTTCATATCTACTTTACAAACTTACAGAGCCAACAGACCTTCTTGAAATCACAAAAAATGTCTTGTAAAAGTGATAGGTTCAGATCAAATTCTGAAAGCTTCATAAATGAAATGTAAAACTTTAGAAGTCTAGATTTCTTTTTAGTCTCTAATGAGAGCTCATCTCATTAAAAATTAACACCTTTTTATTATACCTAATTTACTTATAAATCTTATTGCCACCCATTATCAACTTTCATGGACATCTCAATCAACCTTATGATTAAATCTATTTTATTCAGGCTATTTGTTTCCAACTGATTTTAATTCTACTTTAATGACTTGCTTTTTTTTTTCCTTGAAAATTCTTTCAACTTCGGATACTTTCTCATTGTTTCATGAACCACTATTTTCATAACTTTAAATTTGACTACTTTTGTAGCTTCCAGCAGGGTCTTTTTGTTATAGGTGTGCTGTGTTTGTTGAGAAGAAAATCTCCTATCTCTATAAACACTTTAGCATCCATTAATGTTTTGGGGTTTTTTTGTTAAAGGTTTTTTCTTACCTCCAATAAGAGTTTAAATACAAATAAAGAGAACTGCATTTTACATCCCACTTCCATGTTTTTGCTAAGCAAAGGGGACCTTATTGTGACTAAGTAACTACTGGGCATCAACCCTGTCATGTGGCAGGGTACTAAACTCGATAATTCTGACCAGGTGAAATGACCAGAGGCAAGTCCAATCTATTCCCTAGTGTTCTGGTGTGCTAGTATTAGAAGTCTGTGCTAGAAGATCTCCTATAGAACCTGAAAATTAAGTCATTATTATACCTGATTATCTCTTGCTCTCTGACACATTATGTGCAATAAGAACTAATTATAGACTGTATAAAAAAAATAGAAGACAGAGATTTTTAATAAATGTTAAGCTATCTTGCAAATAGAATTCATCTTTACTCTACACAGGTTCATGTGGCATACTATGTCTCGATACGTCCTAGGATAAGTTGTTTCTATGTCAGGCAAATGAAGTGGTAGGGTCTTCCCCTTGTCCTATTTACATATTTGTCACTACTTGACTGCACATTGACTACTTTGTCACATTCTTGAAAGTGTGAGTTTCAGCCTTTTTAAAGGGAGTTAACCACTGTTTCTTGCAAAATAAAAGATTGTGTGGTATATTTGGCTGAGTTGCAGAGATATAAAACAAATAATCTCAGTGTATCTAATTGCATTTCTTCTTACTGAGTTTGATGTGGAATTTGCCCCATTAAGTGTACTTGCAGGAATATGGAGCACTACTGCTATTGGCAAGATAAAAATCTCAGTACAGGCAAATCTCTTGGGTGTTTTCATAGATGCATGTTCTAAGAAGTGAGTGTCAGTTGTTCCACTAGGAGATACAAGAAAAATAAAGCATAAAATAAAGGACAGTGTTAAGGAAATGTTATAAAAATGTGTTGCTCTTCTTAATATATTTCAACAAATGCATACTTAATGATATTTTTCTCCTAATTTGCCATAAATTGTTTTAGTCTTAGGAGCACTTTAGGTAAGTAGTGTTAAGAACAGGTAAAATTTTAGCATATGTGTTTGTTTAAGCATTCTCCAGGACACCTGAACTTTTAAATGTAGCCATTATTTTTATCTAGCAATGGCTTCTTTTACCATCTGTATGTTTCAAACTCCTGTCAGATGTTACAAGTGGTACAGTTGTGTGGGTTTTTAATTTTGTACTATTTTTGTTTATATAGTAGAGAACTAGCTATAGAGAACTATTTTAAGAGAAAATTCTATATTATGCCATCATTCATTCACACTGCTCCCATGGCATGATATTTTTCTTTTATGCTCTGTTGTTGTTAGTCTACCAACTTGGATGAGATAATAATCTTAACACAAGTTTTCTGTAAAAAGCCTGCAAACCTTGAGGTGCCCATTGTATATTATTTGGAGAAATATTTTTAATATTTGTATCTCTCAACTTGCATGAGGAATATCACATTACTTGAAGTTGCATTTTCCTATGATGATTCCCCAGGTAAGGAATCTCTCCAGCTTCTAAATTATTTTGTCCTATTTGGCACAGGTAGGTTTTGCTGGGGGAGTTTGTCAAACACGTGAAATAATGGAAAGTGTCGTTTGGTCTTTTATCCAAATTTTTCCTCAAAGCTGTCTGTCTAGATCCAGCCTTACTGCCTCTGACCATTTTAGACCGAGGGTTCTGAGTTCTGAGCCTTTGGATTCCCCTTTTGAATAAAAGTGAGATAACTAGACATCTTTGCTAGCTATGTGACATAAAAATATATGTTTCTATTACCATTTTCACTGGGAAGTGAAGTAAAATTCATATGCTTTGAATTTAACAAACACCCCTGCTTAAAATAGTTATCATTTGCTGACCCATGGGTCATTGCTGTCTAAACTGCTTCAGGCTGCTGCTGCCATTTAATTTATAGACTTTTTAAAGAGTTGCCTCTCTTTTTTTCTAATAAAGGGATTTTGTTATTCTGTAAGAGGAACTAAAATCGTTAGGTTTATCCCCTCTGCTTCTAGATAATTGGTTTCTACTTAATCATTCAATTTCTTTTTAAATAAAAATGAAAAACTTATTCTTTAGAAAATTTCCTGATAGCTTTCTTGAGCTGTATTTTTCACCAATGGGAATAAAATAAAATAAAAAAAAATAAAATAAAATAAAATAAAATAAAATAGGACTCTCACCATTTTGTTTTCTGGGGCAGCCTCTTCTGCATTTTGAGGGTTATACAAGAAAAAACCTCAGCAAGACAACTCTAAAATACTGCACATTCAGGAGCATTATGGACTTACACCCATGAAGTCTCCCTGTAGTCAACCACTCTTGAAAATGAGTAGTCTCTACATAAGAGTCCTGTCAAAGCAAACAAATGAAACTCTTAGGCCACCGCGTTAGGATACAGTGGCTGATTGGGTACAACGCCACTAGTTTGCCTTCAAATGTTATGCAAGCTCAGTAATAACAAACTGAAGCATTTTAGAAATTATTATTTCTAATTTTCTAACGGAATGTACACTAGATTTTCAAGTCTTATTTCACTGTGACCGTACATTAAAATATATTTAAAATAATGTTCAAATAGAGATTTTCAAAGCAAAATGAGATATCATAATTTAAGCATCATACCCTGAGGCAAATATGTGATTTTTAATTTGATAATAGCATAGCATATATACAGTATATATGCTGTATATATGTAACTGTGTAGCCGTTACATTAAAAAATAAAAAGGTAACTTAGTTGTGTTCATAGTAAAGTGTTGACATTGACATTAAGTGAGTTAGTTCACCATGATGTTCTAATCATATAATTGGCATTTATTCAGAAACATAATTCTCTGAGATGGCTTGATTGTATTGATTATCAACAATTAGAGGCCTCTTAATGTTTTTATCAGCCTGATTCAAAATGCTAGATTGGAGTACAGATGTTAGAATTTGCTCATAAATCAGTCCGCATTTTAATATTTTTGTATTTTAAACATTTCTGAAGTTAATTCCAATCTTGAACCTCGTTTTGAAAACCTGTTGCCCTCTGAAGTTATCTGTGTGTCAGCAAAACTAGATGAGCTTATTCATACAATTAAAATAAATTAATTTGAAGCTAGCTTATTTAAAATACTGTCATTCTTAAATCATTTCAGGTTGGTTTGACTATGAATTGCTATACTGCCATGCATGCCCTGAGATAGTACCTATCTCTCAATTTACCACTTCAGAAACTGGCTAATGAATCCTCAGGCTCTTAAAAAACCTCACTGGCAGAATTTTAAATTAAATGTTAGTAGGTAACAGAAAATTAGTAGAAAATGCCTCCCAGTGGGTTTACAAAGGACAGTGAAAATTAACACTTTACTGTGGAATGAAAAAAGCTGCTTGATAAGTTCGCTGTTAGTTTTTACAGTCAGAGCATGCTACACGGCTGGCTAATATCTGTTTACCCTTTGAAATTTGAAGTAAATAATCATTTATCCTTTGAGAAATCCCTGACAAACACCAACTATTTTATTACATTGCAGAATGATATTGGACAGGCTAGAGAGTTGGGTGGAGAGGAACTAAGTGAAGTTCCACAATGGCAAGTATAGGGTCCTGCAACTAGGGAATAATAACCCTGTGCACCAGTACAGGTTAGGGTTGACCTGCTGGAAAGCAGCTCTGCAGAGAAGGACCTTGGTGTTCTGGTGGACAACAGGATGACCATGAGCCAGCAACGTGCCCCTGTGGTCAAGAAGGGTGACAGTTCTGTGTCCTTGTAAAATGTCAGAACTGGAGCCATTATCTGAGATAGTTCAGTAACCCAAGCTATTGTTATGTGTGATGATCTTTGTTAGTGAGACAGTAATTTTTTTTCAGGAAACTGGTTAGGTAAATCTATTATATTAACTCTTTTAAAGTATTTTGACAATGTATTCCTCATGAAATTCATCCTCTGGGACAGTGATATGTGCTTTTCACTATTTCTGCAAAGAGCATCTGAACTTGGTCAGGTTTTGGATGTTTAAAAATTTGGAAGAATAATCAGATTTTAAAATCGAGTACTGCAAATATTCTTTGCATTGGGCATGTTCCAGCACTAAGCAGGACTTTTCTTGCCATTAGACCTCTGCTTGTTGGAATCTGTCTGGGGTTTGAGCTCCCAATCTTTGAATGCAGGATTTATTTTCCTCAGTATCACATGATGATGATGCTAACTTCTAGATAGCAGTGGAAGAAATTGTGTTGATACACCTGCTGAGTAGATGGGACATGCTGTCTGGGAGATGGAGAGCTGTGGGAGAGGTTGGAATTATGTTTGCATAGAGAGCTGGTTGCTTTATTGTAGTGGAGAGACACAACAGGGCTGTGAATGGGGTGCTGAGGGAAAGAAGAAGGGGAAGACTGCAAGTCCACAGATTAAGGGGAGGATGAAACTGGATATTACAATGGACAGGTTTGCTCTGCTCTTGTTTCTGAAACCTGATTCATAATATGTCTATGCAAGGGAGCAGGTCAAGGTTTCATTCACAGCCTTAATGTGCCTAAATTCTGATGGATTAGCACTGTAACCTCAATAATAATCTTTTAATTACAAATCAATCTAATGTAGAGCAATACATATAGGACTGCTATATATAAATTTCTAGAAGTAATATTGCGAAACAAATTAACTGATATACATTAATGTCATTCTTTTGAAAAATAATTTATGTATCTAATTATTCCCCTAGAGTCCTTGTCTGGAGATAAAAAACAAGGGTTTAAGGTATTAATTAATTGTAAGTATTTGACTCCATCTATTTAATTAGAGAGTAACCTGGTACCTGTCTCCTATTCATGTCAGAGCTTAGGTATTACTCCTTATTAGTGTCTTTCATTTAGAAATCACTTCTGTGCATAGAGTTGCTGTGTCACGTCTGTGGGAGTTTTGAGACTTAGTTCATCCAGAGCTGATATATCTCAATGTACACCATAATTTCCCCTTCTTCTGTGTTTTGAATGCTGTCATTCAACTAATGGTGCTGCAGTACCAACATAAGGTCGTTTTTCAAGTTTGCTTATCTAGGTATTGTGGTGAAGTCACTGGGTGAAGTCATGGCTGCACTGAGATCAATAAGAATTTTAGCATTCCCTTCAGTAAGAACTGGATTTCACTTGGTAGGTAAACTTCCTGGCTTGGGAACTGTGGGCTTTTCCTGCAAGAGACAGAAATAAGCAAGTAGCTTTTGCCTGTTGGGAGGAGCTGGGAATAAGACACACATTCAGAGGCTACAGCCAGTCATCTATTACCATCCACCATGAGCCTGCATGCTATTGTATTTTGAAACACATATAGACAATATAGTGGTTTTGGAGCTGGATTCTTGTACGATAAATTTTCTGTACCAGAGTTTCTCATATGAAACTTGATTCTATTGCTGTTTGTGCTCCAGATTCATATTCATAAAATAGATGTACTAGTCTGTCATCTGTCAGAGGTGTTATGGCTAATCTAATTCATAAAAAAATGCAGTGCATGAAAGAAACCATGAGATAATGCAAAAGTGATATTGTCTCAGGCTCTTCTCTAGTAAAGAATTCAATGGTGCACTTAAATGCAACTAACTTGCATCTGTTTGTAAACATAAATGATGGAAAATTAGAATATCCAAAAAGTTTGAGAGGTTAAAGTAAGATTATTTTAGATTAAATATCCAAATAAACAAATTCAATAACCTGATAGACAAGGATACCATTTTTATTCTGCCATTGTCACAGATAGACACAGTATCTATAAAAATATTAGAAGAGAAATAAAACATATCAGATAAAAACTTTCTTTTATCCTGTCCAAAACATGTGCTACCATTTCATAAAGCACAGGTAGGAAATCCCCAGTCTGTGCAGGTTGAGAGCAAGATTGTAGATGTACATATACAACTAATTGTATATATACAATGTAGATGTACATATACATTAATTTGGACCAGTATCTATATAGTGAAACCAGTAACCATCCTGTACCATTTTCAGGGGAGATTACTTCAGACTCCAACTAGTGCTATCCTGTACTCTGAATGCCAATTAGTGTTTGGAGAGAATTCATTGTTCCCTGGACACCTGGTTAGGCTTCAATCGAAAGGAGAATCTATCTCCTGTTTCCTCTAAGACTACTCTGTGACGCAAAAGCAAGTGCATGATGTGAGGTTAACAGAGCGATCTTTTTCAAAAGTACAGTGTTGATCTGAATGAAAATACCAACATAATCTTTTCTGCTTTTAAGTAGAGTCCATCTGTATAAGGATTGTGCACCACCTTCTTGTCAATAGTCTTAGTGTGCTTTCACCTGTCTATGCTTTTCAAGGGAGAAGGACATGTGAGACTATAAAAGACTTAAAGAGCAGCTGATATTTTTTCCCTTCAGGAAGAATATTGCTATTTTCTGTACAGTTTCTTTTCTTGTTTGGGGGTGGTGTCTTTTTTGTGTTGTGGTCAGGTTTCTTTTATACCTCAAATTGTTTTAATGGAAACATCTTGAGATGTAAAATATTTAGGTCAATTCCTCACTTAGACAGATGACTAGTCACTGAACTACAACTACTGGTGTCATACAAAAAATCCAAAGCAAACGTTTTTGATCTTTTCTTTCAGTTCTCTTGTTACAAATTCTCATGGTTACAGATTTTCAAGACTTTGAACATTGATTCACATCTGAATGCTGGAGTATAGTTTATAAAAATCAAAGACAGAAAGACCAACAATGGTTTCCAGTGGAACTGCAGCATTTATTGAAAAGTCTGACTTTACAATCCCTAAATGCATGGGGAGGGGGTGGAGGTGGGTGTAGTTTGGATTTTATATTCTTTGGAAACATTCTGCAACAGATTTAAAGAAGCAGCAAATTATAAGCCTTCCAAGTAAAATATGGTAGAATATAAGGAATACAAATATTTAAATAAGCATAAGAATTCACCGTTTTATTTTTGGAATTTTGATTATATGCTCACTGGGGGTTTATTCATTAAAATAGTAATAGCTATTATTTACTCTCTTTCCGTGGTGAGAGCCAAGTGACCATGCAAAAAAGAACTGCCAAGAACTGCCAAAGTGATAATCCAGCTGATTCTGCTTTTACCTCAAGCATTACAAAAAGTCATTAAGCAGTAGGAAAATATTTATAAAGATAGGACTGCATATTGGGGGATAGAGGGAAGCATGAGTAAAGCCATGAATGTGTAACTTCATAAGGCCAGGGAAAATGAGAGTCTTAACAGAGCAGAGTGTCTTTTGAGAATGTTTTAATATAGTTCAGAAAATACAATTTTTATAATTTCTTTGCATTTCTAGTGCTTTCTTTTGTCCTGGCAGAGCAGGGCCCCAGGAATTGTCTGGTCTTGTGTTGGCTTGAGTTTATGGGGCTTCTTTTCCCATATTCAGTAGTGTCCTCAGCTGTAGCTTCAGTTTCATGAGTGACAGAGCTGGGAAAGAACTGTCAGTCCCAGAGGGTCAGTGCATCGTACCCTCTGTCCTGCAGACACATGTGAATTGCTAACCAGCTGTGAGAAAATAAAAACCAAGACTGTAATGGTCAGATTTAAAAACTGGAATGAAAGGGGTTGAATGTTAAGGCTGAGGATCAGTAGTTGGAAGAATATTAAATGGGGAGGAGCAACAGTACTGCATGAAATGGCACTGAAATTTTTTCCCTCCAAAAATGAGCTTTTGACTTGATTTAGAAGTTTGAGGAACTACTGTCTAGTCAGGAAATTGAAGTCCTTCCTAGGATAGTGGAGGGGTTAGGAAATAATGTGGGATATGAAGGTTAAGAAAGTCAAAGAGAATAAACTGAAATTCCTGGATACGAAACATGACCATGCTCAAGCTGTCACAGGAGTGTAGCTAAGAATTAGTGTATATAGGGTACAGGTAACAGGAGAGTAGAGAGGGGTGGAAAATGGAGAATGCCCTTAGTCCTTAGAAAGTCCTTAGAAAGCCTTCATTTTCACAGACAAGAAATGAAGCCTATTAATATAAAAAAAAAAAAAAAAAAAAAAACAAAAAAAAACCAAACAAAAAACGTGGGGAAAGACCCTCTACAGAATTTGTATTTCTGAAAACTATTTTCTTTTATTAATAATAACATCTGTGTTGTTTGAGTCTCTACCCCATGGATGTCTGTAGTTCTGATTCTTAAGTTAACATTTCCATTCACAAGCAGGAGAAGAAGCTGGGCAAGATGCAGAGTGCACTACGATTTCTGGGCTTTTTCAAAACCACTTCGTGGTTAGTCTATATATACTGTGTGCTGTATGTAAAAAGTTGATCTTTTTAAATTTAAGCTGTTATTTTTCTAACTATCTGACAACCCACATAAATTCACAACTGCTTTTATGGTGCTTTTCCATTATTTTTTGTTGCTTGCTAATTACTTTTCTTGCCCAATTTCATTTGCAGTTTGAATAAATAAACTGTTTGGTTCTGCCTTCGGGTTATTGTAGGAATAGTCAATATGCAGCTATAATAAAATCATAAATTTCTTTGAACAGGCAATTTCGAACATATCCTTCCAAAGGGTTTTTAAAGTTCTGTTGTTGTAGAAGCAACTTGCTAAGTTTCAATGCTAATTTCTGAAGTTTGGAAGAAATTAAAATAAAATCATGCATAGCTCTATATGCTGTACAGGTAGTTTAAATATTTGTGTGTCAAGTTACATGAAAATGGCTCTGTTGTATGCTGGAATGCAGAATGCTGAACAATTTTATCCCCTTTAGTGTGAATTTAGGGAAGTTTTAGGCCTATGCTAGGAGGAATCAGACTACACACTTACTGCATAATGGACAAGATTTCACCATTTTTACCCTCGGTAAAATTTTAAAAAGTAAATACATCCTTTTCCATGATGCTACTTTTTCAAGTGCTACTCTAGCTGATTATATAAAATGTTATTATTCTTTTTCTCACTGCCCTCCTTCAAACCATTTGAGATTATCTTTATTACTTGGATGGAATTTGTCTCCAGGCATGCTTAAAAATACGTAAAGAACAGGAGAATCACTAACTTCCAGAAAAATATCTCAGAAACTTCAGGTTAACATTAAGGACAGGCAGGTTCTTTACAAGTAAGACTCATTTCCCCGACTTCTGTCAGTGTGGCATCAAAGTTAGGTGCTGCTGGGTATGGGGAGCAGTGAAAGAAGTGAGTGGTGGCACATGAACTTTACTTAGTCTGTTCACAATGCATAAAATAACTGTTTCCTACACAGGTAATTCCTACATGGCAGTTACGCTGCTCTCCTGGGATGATTTTTTCATTTGTAGTTATTTATTATTGTTTCTACACTTTCTGGTGACTGTTAACCCGAGTGTTTTAGATTTGGTGGGCTTTGCTCCTGCAGCCTGGTGAACTGGTGGCTAACCTTGGAGCATGTATATCCCATTTTCTCAAATACTTCGTTCCCTCTCCATATCCCTCAACATTTTGTAATTAGATCATAGAAAAGAAAATGACAGCTCCAAGTAGCTTTGCATGTATAAGCATGAAAATAATAAGACACTAATTTCATTTTTTCTAGTATTTATATCATGGAATTGTCAGAGTTGGAAGGGACCTCTAGAGATCATCTAGTCCAACTCCCGTGCTAAAGCAGGAACACCTAGAGCACATCACTCGGGACTGCATCCAGGTGGGTCTTGAAGATCTCCAGAGAAGGGGTCTCCCTGAGTAGCCTGTTCCAGGGCTCTGTCACCCTCACCGGAAAGACATATTTCCTCACATTTGAATGGAACTTCCTATGTTTCAGCCTGAGCCCATTGCCCCTTGTTCTAACACTGGAAACCACTGAAAAGAGCCCGGCTCCAACATCCTTCAACCCACCCTTTAGATACTTATAGATAAGGTCTCTAGACAAACACATTTGCATTTGTAACACAAAGAACTGCGCATAGAGTAGCCATGATTTTGTATATCAAAGCACCAAGAGGGATCATTATCAGTGCTATAAATGCTAAAAATTACTTAGGTGTATCTAAATAGTCAGAGATATAATTGCTTTTAGCTGCCATACAGCTATTTAATATTTTTTAGAGGTCAGTTTCCTAAGCCATATGTATTACTACATTGTGTAAAGGTAGTTTGTAGATGTGAATAAGAGAAATGTATGAAAGACCTTATAATAGGCCACTAGTGGCTACTGCTTCAAGAATAAAAATTAGGACATCTCATTAAGAGTAATGCACATCTGGTTGATGTTCTGCGGATGTAACATGACCTTGATCTCTGGACTAGAAAAAAATATCATGATGGCAAAAAAATTAATTCAGCTCAGTTAGCCTATAATAGTGGCAATGGATGAGGTAATTTGTCAGGCCAGAGCTGAGTTTGCTGACTAAAATTTCCTTTCTTCTTCTCCTTTCCTCAAAATAACAGAGGGCTAGTAGGATCTTTAGCTGTTATATCTAGAGGAGATTTATAATCTTTGTTGTGTGCCAATTCTATAATGTGTAAACTTTGGGAATAGTCCAGGTACATACTTTCATACCTGTCATAAATAAAGCATTTTGGCAAACACTGAATTATTGGATATTTAAACAACTTGGGAGTGGGAGGGTTGAGAACAGGGTCACATCTAGACTTTGTATTCAGCCAGAAAATTCCTTTTTGTCTCTTCTTTTTAAGGCAAAACCATAAATGTGTGTTTCTATTACTTCAATAGAAGATGTGTCAAATAACCAGCCTCCAACCATCAGTATGATGTGCCAAAATTCTTAAAGGTTGAAAGTTTGAATTTGTTGTGAACTCAATGAATGGTGCTGCAGTCTGCAATATTGTTCAAGTCCTAGACTTGAGAATACTGATGTTTTCTAGGCCAGTACTTCATGAATGATGAAAGGATGCAAAATAAGTATCAGCCTTTTAAACCTCTGAAAGGTTAGAGAAGGAAACGGGAAGAGGAACAGTGCACAGTATACTTGTAAATTTTACACGTAAATGACTTCTCTGCTGCTATTACATTCCACATTCTGGCGGCTGCAGATACTCATGGCTCGATCACAAAATATAGTATTTATCTCAACTAATGTGTGCCAATGTATATCATAGCTAGTTTTCCATGAAGGGACTACCTCGGCATTGGAGGAAGCAGCTAGGTTTCTGCCTTCATTTTCTCTGTTACGATGTGCAACTCTTTTTGACTGCAAAAGCTGCAGTACTGTGCTGAAGCCTTGTGAAATGCAGGATATTTCAGGTCCCCAAATAGGGGTTTCTTTCCCTCTTTCTTTAAAACAAACAAACACAAAAAAACCAACAAGAACACTCTGGAATAACAGGCTAAGAAGTGATCAAACTGTTTCTCTGCTACGGTGCATTGAGCAACTGGTCCACCCATATATTAGAAGTATCCAAAGTGCAGATAGAGGATACAAAATAGAAAGAATGTGGCAGAAGGTCCAGATTTCAGGAATACAATGAATTTTAGAATGGGGAGGTTACTGTGATGCCTAAGGGCTGTAGCAAGCAAGCTCTGGTACATCTGGTTGGGGCAGACAAAGAAGTTACAGTCCTCACCAGAATTTCCTTGCCTTTTTCCATCCCATGTGTGTATATATATAAATATATAGATATAGATATAACTGAAAAACAGTCTGAAGCCATTATTGGCTGGATACAGAACTGGTTTCTTATATGTCATGGCACAGGAATGATCTCCACTCAATAGAATGTTCAAAAACAAGGCTAGACCCACAGAAATAATATTTACTAGGTCTCCAAGTTCTCAGATACTAGCATCTTAGATTTATGGTTATTTAATGGCTTAGTTTTATGTTTATTATGTTTACAGTACTTCCAGAACCTGAAGACCATAGGTAAACAGATATAAAACCCTGTATGTAGTAAGCAGTAGAACAGAACTCATTTTGTCATCTGTAATCCTGAGATGGTACAAGCCTGATGGTATAGAACAGCAAGAAACAGGAAGCCCCTCTCATCTCTCATGGGAGAGAGACAGATATCAAGGAGAGGTTCAGAGAGCTTTTGACTTTCACGTTTTCCATGTACAACTCAAATGCAGCTTATGTGACTCTTGTGAGTAACTAACACTGCCTCTTGGCTTACCTGTACTAGACTGCCATGAATTTACTAAGAGTTATGATGGAATAATATTATGCTACTGGATATCGAGGTTCACCTTGCTAGCTAACATAAATTAGGATTTAATAATAATATTTGGGATTTGGTCAATTGAGTAATGTCCATTAAAATATTTCTCTGTAATGCATTATATTATGTGAAATATGATGCTCCGTTTTATAGATATAATTCCATGAATAAATACTTATTAATAGATGTGAAATATCTAGTCTTTTAAATGCAGTAATGTTTATTAGAGTAAGCAGTATAATTAAACACTGTAACCAATCTAGACCATTAGCATGTAATTATGTAATAATGAAATCAGATGGTAATTTTTATTCCAAATTTTTCTGTATATTCTTTAGTGAAACTGGCTGTTATAAAATTACTTAATTGTGTGAATAGAGTTATGTCTCTCTTCAGTTTATGCAAAATCGAAGAACAGTAGATTTTTGGACAATGATAGGAGAAAAACTTGTCATCACTACTAGAAAAAATATTCAGTGACATTGTTCTGCTTGAATCAAGTAATTTCCCATAAGAGTCTCTGTTTATAGGTTCATCCATTCTTGAGAAATCTGAGAGGCTGTTATAACTTATTAAATTGTTTTACACCCCCCAATAAGGCTCATGAGAACAATACCCTTTATTTAAAAGAAATCCTCATTTTACTCCATATGAGGATACTTATTCAATTGTTTTATTCATTATTTGTTAATTAAAGTCAGTCTGCTTTATGAAAATTGTTGCTTGCTTTTAGTGGCCCCTCTAAACCATTTTTCATGCTTTTATCTTTGCCTGTGTGATCAGTGCCATTACATTAATTATGACTAAAATTCAAAGATTGGAACCATTCATTTATTTTATCAATAGTCCCAGATTTAGTTTTCTCTAAACATGAAGGTTTTTTGCATGTCATGCTTACTTTTAGTGATTAGCACATGAGTTGATTCACCTTCCCACAGGAATATTTTAATTCCTGATGCACTTTGACATTGAATGTGTAAATCTTCTAGCAACAGCATAGGACAAAAACTCTAGGAGACAGAATTCATTTTAAAAAAATTTAAAAGATGTCATCACTGGAGGTTAAAAATGGTGAAATTGCTCCTGCTTGGGAACTGTGACTAACCCAAGTGGAGGCAGTTTTTCCAGTAGTTGGACTTGAAAATTATTTTGTAATTTAACACTCTCAGGTGTCACTGTTAGATAAAGAATCCTATTCAGCATGCCATAGCGTGTCCCTGGCCAGTGTGAAAACCTGAGCCTGATGTAATTCTGATAGGTTAAAGTTCCCATGCAGAAGCCTGATTCTAATATTTTTTTCCCTTTGGCTACAAGGCTTAGTAATTATTTTAAGATTTTACGTCTTCTACCTTAGAGGCATATACATTTAAAAATACTGAAGTCAGGTATAAACTCGTTCAAAGGTAAAAGTTTAAACCCTCTTGGTTCTGACAGAAGTTATTTTCTCCAAAGCAATGCAGCTAGCAATATAAAAAATTAGGATATATTTTAGAGATTTCTGAAACTACTGTCTACTTTTAAAGTGAAGAAAAGCCTAAGTATATCCATTTAGTTCCTGGGGAAACCCATTATACCTTGTGAGACTGACAGAAGATCCTGGAAAATGTCGACAGGTATAAGCTCCCTTTGCTTATATCCTGGCAGAAGTTGGTGTGTGTCCTAGGAGGGTATAAAAATTTTTTAACATGAATAAGAGTCAGTACATTTGCACCTTCTGCTTTTGCTGAGGTAGCTCCAGCAGCACCTGTTTACTCTTGCTGTTAAGGGGGAGGCAGAAAATGTAGAGGAAACAGAAAGGAGGACTTCTCAGAGGAATGAGAAAATTCCTGAAATCAAAGACAACACACCAATTTCCATGATTGCAACTTATTTTCTGCCCAAGAGCTGTTGGTTAACATGACGAAGCCTTCCAGATGTCTCCTCTGTGGTCAGGGAGACACAGGTACTTAGAGAGGAGCAGAGCTCACAAAGCTCAGCATCAGCACTTTCTTTTCCCAGGGGCATAAGGACCGATACCACGGCTGCATCTGGTCAACGGCCAGCAAAACAGTCTCATGTTTTATTGAAAGTGACTAAATCAACCATAAAAATGAGAGATGGCAAAATTTGGAACAAAGCTAAGACTTCCATAAAACAAGAGAGCTATAATAGTTTACTGTGTCTAAAAGCCTTTTTCTTTTCCACTGTTTTCCTTTCTTTTCCTCTTCTATGTCTTTCACTCAATATTTTATAGTAGCTATGTTTTGCTTCAGGCTGTTCCTTTCTGTAATTTTCAATCTTCTTTAATTGTATCCAGTTTTCCCCTTCTAAAACACTCTCTCAATCTTTAAGACGTTTTTGTTTTCCTAACTCAGCTTTTCTTTATCTATCCATCTATATAGCTTTTTGTCAGGTTGCCCTTTACTTTGTCATTCGAGTGTCACTCCTCAGGATTGAGCATAAAAATCTCCTCCTGACAAGAAGAGTTTTAAAATTATTGCAGACTTTATTATAACCATTATTTATGCAAATATATAAAAAAGGGGATAGTGCTGTGATCAAATGGCTATTTCAGGAAATCTAAATCAGTCTTGGATTTTGAATTTGCTTTCTAATCCTATACTTAACCTTTTGCATTTAGTGTGTAGACAAACTTTTCCAGGGACAGAAACTCCTTCCTTATACATGAGGGACTTCTCAGTATGGCAGATCAAGAGGTAATTCTGTTCTCTAGTTCTGTCTTCAGTATGTATGTATTCATTCTCTACTGCCTGCCTTTATTTTCCCTGTCGTCTTTGCATTTTATGGGTATGGACTCTGGAAAATAATTCTTCATGGTGCTGATACATCACTGGGTAGCAAAATGAAAATAAAAAATATCTCTAGACTTATACCTTCACACCTAACAGTGGGCTTGGTCATCTGCGTCTTTCTAGATGGAAAAAAGTCAAGGAAAATGTAGTAAATGGTAAAAATTAAAGTTTTCTGTAATTGTTCATGTTGATAGTAATTGCTAACTAAATTATAGGAAAAGGTACTCCTGAAATGTAAAAAATGCTTGTTTATGTACAAAGCTCTCATCTGCCTCAGATAGGAAAAAAGGAAAATGAAAGCCTGCAAACAATACAGAAAATTATACTGCAACTGGAAGCCAACCAGGGCACATACTACACAGTGGTATATTGTAATATAAATATATTACAAATCACAGTCCCTGCATAGATTTGCAAGCTAAAAACTGGCATAAAAGGTGGTGAGGCAAAGAAGATGGCTGGGACAGATGGTGGTGGAAACCAAATGAATTTCAGTCCTTGGCCATCCCGCAGCAGCAGTCATACTTCTCTCTCTGGTGAATCAGATTCCTGTTTGCATTATGGAATAGATAAGAGATACATGAAAGAGGATAAAGTGGATAAAGACTCCTCTCTTGTAAAGCTGTAAAATATTAAGTATGAGATAATTTTGAAGATATTTCTCAGAGAAGTAGAAAATCACGGATCATGCATCTTTAGTATCACTGCATTGAGAATTGCTCTAGAAATAATGCAAGATCAGCTTTGAGAGGTCTTTTAACAAGAGCCAGAACCATATAGTGGAAAAGAAAGGTTAAGGGGGATGTAAGCTATGTTATCTAGTCTGATAAGCAAGCAAGATTATGATCTTTAGAAAAGTGTCTAGATCAGATTGCAAAGGATGAGGTTTCAGAAGTCATGACCACAGATAAGGAGATAACAATGATTCCAGTTTGAGAGAGAAAGGGGTGGATGTGTTAGTTAATAGTCTGTGGAGGGTAGAAAGGTTAATTCTAGAGGGACATACAGGAAGAAGCCTCATGACTTCTATTTAGTCTATGCAGATGAGTGAAAAGCAACAGAAGGTTGAAATTGAAGTTAAAACTAGAAGTAAAAGCAGCAGAAAGATAAGATGGTGCTGTTGACAATAATAATTCAAGGCGGAAGCTGAAAGGACATCGAGTAGTATTTGACAGAAAAAAAAAATCAGTGAACATAAGGGAAAAGTATTTTAAATGCCAGGCAACAGATATATCTATGTATATAACTGTAATTGAACCGTACTCACTCTGATGACAGAGTAGCGTTCAAATAGAATTAGCCAGCAGGTGTAGCGATAGACTGGTCCAGACTAGAACTTGCAATATTAATATGTTCCTTGGCATAATATTTATTCATAAAACATAGAGGTAATATAGATATGTAGATATATTTCATTTTATACCAAAATTTTAACTAAAATTGTATATTTATGCTCCTAAAATCCCCTTCTGCTGTGGTCAAATTTAATTTCTTTCTTCTCTCCTTCATCTATAACATATGTAAGTAATATTAAGGATGTCTGTGCATGATAAAGTTTTCAATATGGAGTGCTAATGGCTCTATGTGCATAGGCTTAGGAATCAGCATACAGATTTTCCTTATTTTACCTTTTTTTCTCTTTGCTTCGTGTCAGCTGTTTTCTAGGTTGATTTCACTGTGAACAGATAGAAGTTCTAACCTAATATTAAACCATGGCTCCAGGGCTAATTACTACAAAACAGAGTCACAGTCCCAGCTCCTGACAGCGTAAGCTTCTCCCATGTTTGTCTTCACTGTACTACAGTCACTCACTGGGTCTTTAATCAAACCCTCCAGTCCAACCATAAAAGTATCAAGTCATAAAATTTTATGAAATACGTTTAAAAATAGCATAAATATAGTTGAACATGCCACATATTAATTTTTAGCATAAAACTAAGCAGAATTTATTCTGCTGTAACAGAAACATTGTGGTGCAGCATTACAGGAGGATTACGTTCCTTGGGTGAAACAACTGTTGTGTAATAAAGGCCTAGAGCATGGTGTCTAACATGATGTAGTTCATCACTAAAAGCAGCAAGATTTGTGATCAAAATAACAAAACATCATTAAAGCAAAAGCGTGTAAAGAACTGAGAGAAGCCAAGGGGCTACAGCCTCCCCACTTCCCCACATTCCCTGTTGGAACGGGGTTTTTGTGCTCCAGTTCCGGGCAGTTGGTTTTTATGCCATTTGCCTGCTCCATTCTGAAGACTGTTCACAGGAATTAAGGTCTTTCTTTTTCACTTTAGTATCACTCCTGTCCTACAGGACATGGAAAACTTGAAAATCTGTAAGTCCCATTAATGCAAAAGGGGACTTGCCAGCTGTCTAAAGCTGTATATGGGTATATAGCGCTTGCAGGAATAGTTGGACTGAAGCATGAATGAGAGGGAAATCAAATTGATAATTCCTTCTTGAAAGGCTACCACATGAACGCAGAAAAGAGATGAGGTGGAGCCTATACACAATGATATTTGCTATTGATTGTGAGTTCAAATTCCACAAAGCTTCTGCTTTTATTATAAAAGGCCCCTGGTGTTTTGTGGTAAACAGCCTCTTAGCAGGGTAAAGATTAGTATTGTTGCTAATCTACACTTTCACTGTTGCTTTACATTCTGTTCACTCTTCTTTCCCTTTGCATTGCTTCTGTGGGCCCAGGTGTTTTCTTTCCTTTATCACTGCGTGTGTCTCATGATACTCAAAAAAGTAAATAATGCTTTTTTGTACATAACATCTGTAGGCTATGACATCTCTGATGAGACAAGTTCTTCACCAATTTTACCTCTATTTCCTCTCCCTGATATAAGGAAAGGGAGTCAAACCTTCAAGAAAGAAGCGGGAAATGAGAAAATAGAAAGAAAGGTAAAATCAGTGGAGAGCATTAACATGAATTTTATGCATTTGTGTGGTTGTAGAGGAGAAAAAAAAAAAAAAAAAAGATTGCCAAGTGGCAAGCATGTCACAATGTCACAGTGGGAATCTTCCATAGGATCGTTAGCAGATGCACAGTATTTTACCTCATCAAGGTTCATTTCTTAATTTAGTCAAAACTTACATTTGTTGCTTGAGTAGAAGAGAATGGAGGCAAATAATTCGCAGCCCCCAGGCATGATTCCATCCCACCATTTATACACAGGATTAAAGAAAGCGGTATCTATACTTTCAATTAGTAGTCTGACAGCAAGGATCCATAGTGAAACTCTGACTGCCAGTAGTCCTCTGAATCATATAGTCTACTACATGTGTATTGCCTCTTCAAAGCACTGTTTTATCTGCTGCCTTCCATAAGTCTCCTTTGCCAGCTGGGTGGACACAATCACTGATAGAGCAGATTTCCCAGCGCAAAGACTTTAATTTGTTTTCTGAATTGGTACATCCTGTTCAGATGGTCTTCTGTTAAAATATACATTGAAAATATTCTGTGACCCCTTTGTCTCCATTTCCAAACTGTCTGGACTTCTCAGCAGTTCATGTAAATGAGAAGATAGAAATCCATCAGGTCACATCACCTTCAGTAGTGTTGGGATTATTTGAGTGAATTTTGGTTTTGCTGAGTAGGAAGGAGACAAAGTGTATGGTTACTTTCTAAAAAGATTTTCTCTCTTAAGGTCAGTGGGCAGTTCTACTGAACTGTCAAGAAAGTTTATGGTGGCATTTACTGTTTGATATGAAAATTCTGTTGCACTGTCCCCTTGCTTACCACCATACTGTCTATACCTGCAGGTATGGCCTGCCTCTGCATGAGCAACCTGCACCCATCTGTGGAACAGAGAAACCCAGAAACACAGAACACCTTTGAAACACTTGAATCTTCTGACTTGGTCTCTCACACGTGCTGATATAGTTTCTATATCACAGCATGAAGGCTCAGAGCCAGGATCATCCAGTAGCAGGGAGTATGATACATCAAAGTTTGCAAATCTGCAGCTTCTTGCTTGCATTTTCATCCTGTGTGTCGGATACCTGGCCTGATATCCATAATCTAGGAAGATTAGAGATTGGTGTTCACACAGATCATACAAAATCAGAAAGTCTGAAAATATGACCTTATGCATTTCTGTCACTCAGCACCTTGTAACTAGAGGCATCTCTAAATAAATCACTCCTTTTTTTTTCTGCACTGGGATATGCTTGGCCGGTTCTAGTGTGGAGATCTTCAATATTTTCAATAAAACCTATTGAAGATCAAGTATGGAAATAATTCCAGGGAATGGATCACCTGTCTTATGAGGAAAGGCTGAGAGATCTTGGTCTGTTTAGGCTGGAGAAGACCGAGAGGGATTTTCATCAATGTGGCTAAATATCCAAAGAACTGGTAGCAAGAGGATGGGGCCTTACTCTTCTCAGCAACAGAGTACGGGGCAATGGCCACAAACTCTAACATAGGAATTTCCATCTCAACATGAGGAAAACTTAGGATACCTCTTTTCCAAACTAAAGTATCCTATGTTTTTTAATCTCTCCCTCCACAGAAGGTGATCCCTTAGTTCTAATCATCATTGTCAAATTTCATGGTATATTTTTAATTCTGTTGTATCTTTTTTTCAGGTGCATGCAATATTGAAGGTATAGGTAAACCAAGGGATTGTGCAGTGACCCAAATTGCAACTTCTCACTAGCTCTTTATTTCTTTATTTTATTTAACAATGCTTAATCATCATCTTCCCCCTTTTTTTGAGTTAACCCTTTCATTTGAATGCCTACAATAACATTAAGATTTCTTTTCTGAGTACTAGCTAATTTAGAAACCATCAGTGCATCCATGTGGTTAATTTGCTTTTCCTCTATGTACGCTGAATGTATCAGTGCTGAATTTTACCTACCATTTTGTCTTTCAGTCACACTGTATCTTAAGATTCTTTTGAGCTCTTTGCAGGTATTGTCTTTAGTGCTTTGAATAATTTTATCCCATCATCAAACTTTCTCCTGTCATTACTTAGGCCTTTTCTGGATCATTAATAAATATGTTCAGGGATACCAGTTCTCTTGCAGATACTTGAAGAACTCCATTGCTATCCCTCTTCCACACATTATGAAAAGTGACCTTTTGTTGTCAGTTAGATATTAATCTGGGGATTTTTCATTTGAATGTAGCAAAATTTACTTGTTCTTAAGTCTTTAGTGGTCAAAACTGTAAATTACATTTTCAGAATACCTGTATACTAAATCAAGAAGTTTGTTCTTAATGTGCTTGTGGATTCTCTGAAGAAATTCTAATTGGTTTGTGTGGTATAATTTTTTTTGTACAAAAAAAAAATTCCTATCTCTTCTGCATTGTATCATATGTATCGAGGTATCTTTTAACTCAACATATTACTAAAATTATTTCCTGGTGTTACAGTAAAGGTGCTGACATTGATTCTGCTGAGAGCACAGTTGAGCCATGAAGTATATTTAGGACCCTACTGTCACTGTGTTGTGCACTGTCTAGATGTATGTTGGTGTTCATGTGTTCAGCACCTGTGACATTACAACAAATTTAAATATTTCATCACAGCTTGTGGAGAATGGTTCATTGGTTATAAAAGATAAGACTTATTTAAGATGAAACCTGACAATGGTTACTTTAGAAAAGTGTATTTGCCCTTATGATATCTAATTGAAATTAGTAAATTGGAGATTAGGGATTATTTTACAGATGATAAGGATAACCCAGAAAGTACAAAAGTCAGAAAATGAAAATCATTCTCCACTGTCCAGCATTTTTTGATATTTGATGAAAATATACTATCTAAATGTAGCATGTCCAGCCCAGCTCTGTTAAGCTAATCTAGCTGAAAAAGTCAGGAAATCAAACTACCCATAACTTTCCTCAGTTGACTTCAGGTACAATGATAAAATTCCAAAAGGTAACATTAACCAAGAAACAGAGGACAGCATTGAACTCAGGAAACATACTAATTCATTCTTTTTCCAAAGGCTATACCTGTCTAAGATGTTTTGCAATTATTTTATTTAAAATTACTTCATCTCTTTGTGGTAACCGTTACTTTGAGATAAACCTCATTCTATAGGCATAAAAAGACACACTTTTTACGAATGCTTAGAAGTGATTGAAATCAGATGTATTTATTCAGAATATACATATTCATGCACACTCAGATACAGAATATGTTTATGCTAGCAAAAATATAATGAACCACAAATGTTTCCAAAGCAGAAATAATGTTGAAGTGATAAAATGCAATGTGACTGTAATTTAGAGATATATAACTCTAATATCATTGTTAAATTTAAGAAGTAAAACTATCAAATAGTCTCTAGACTTTATCTGAAAAACAGAAAGTTGAGTATATTGTCTTATTTATTTTCATTTTCTAACCTGTCAGGATAGCATGATGGCCTTTCGAAGATGTAGTTCTTCAATAAGAGTCAATATAAACCAAACTATGTGGGATTATATATCTTTAGCTAAATGGATGCAATATGATACAGATTGTTAACTCTAAACACCTTATCCATTCATCTTTACAACAAACATATTGAGGTTGCTGGATGAGAAATGTTATTGAGGGTACAGACCATTTTTAACAGTGATAGAAGAGTAAAATAAGTTAAAAAAAAAGAAGTTCCTATGAATTATTTTTATTTTAAATAACATTTGCTACATATACCCCTTCCCCCAAATGGTTAGTATATATCACTCTAAAATGTGAAATGAGGGTACATTTACTTTGAAGTGCTGGAAAAACAGAGTGGTGTGTTGTTTTATTTTCCTGATATGTTATACATTATATTGTTCTTTTTCTCTTCTCACAAAAAGGACTCATGTATTACAAGAAATCCATTCTCTGGGTATTACTAACTTCACCTAATCATGGTAAGTTACAGTATGTCATTGCTGTTACCTAAAATTCATATTAAGATAAATCTTGTAACCTTCTAAGGCAAGGAAAGCCCATATTTATAGGCTTCTAAAACCATATTTCTATTTCACAGATAAAAATTTATTTGTTAGCAGAAAACATCCCAGCACTTTAAAATATAGATTTGCAAGTGTGATGTACTGTTAAAATTGAGCACTGCTTTTATGTATAAGTACTTCATAGTTGTATTTTATAATAGAAAGCATAATCTGCACTTACAGATTACCCTGTGGACTTTACACTCACTGGACCAATTTATTCAGACTTCTTGTCTGGACTGTAAATGTAGTTGTTCCTCTCTGGCTAAGGTTAAATAAATGCAGCATTAAATAAACGAAAAGGAAAATCCTGCTATTGAGGTCAATGAAATAATACAAAATATTAGACTGAATGAAAACAAGAAAGAGAGAAGCTGTAGGTTTTTTTAATAATAAAAAAATCACTTTAAGATGCATTCATGAAAAGAGATCATGGACACAATATGATTCGTGGTGGAAAATAGGGTCTGCTATGTCAGGAGTTTATTGGAAAACTAAAATCTAGATTTGAAATCAATATTATTATTCTATCTTTTGATTGAGATTACATTGTAAGGATCATTTTCAGCAATTGACAGTTTCTCAGCAGTACTGGAGAGAACAGTGATTGATCCAAAATATATAAAATTACTGTCTTTCCAATTGTTCCTAATAAAGGAAGCCATGTGGAGATTTCCTTTGAAATCGAGAAATTGTTTGAATGTTAACAGCTATTGCCTATAGTTATTTTTGGGTACTTTATAGTGCAAACATTTGTATAATCGTTTCAAATGTCAATGATATTTAAGCTCTATACCTGCTAATGACAGTTGAGTGTTAAGATTTCATAATAAGTTAAAATTTTTACTGTAACTCCATTATATTTTTCCTTATAAATTTACATTTTTTTGTCAAGGCAAAGACTGAAAATCTAGCTTCTCTTGTTATGGAATTTAGGTAGCCTAAAAAGATCTGTTTCCTTTTGTCCCATACTATTCACACCTGCCAGATCTTGACCTGTCAGTATCAGATTTAGCTATTTAGCCTTTATTCCCCTCTTCTTCCCTTGGAAAGGCACCAGCATTTTATGTATTTAGTGAGAAGCATTTCAGCTCCTTCATGTGCTATTATTTCTCAAAAGACTTGCAGGAACATATTTCCTGTATTTATTCCTTTTATACTTCCTCACAGGCATCATTGAACTACCTGAATATTAGGAGAAGGGTTGGTTAATAGACTACTGGACTTGGCCCGTCTCTTGTCTTTAACTATAACCAACAGTGTGTTAGAGGCTGGGAAGAAGGTTTAGGAGTAAGAGATGGAAGATGGGTGTGAGGAAAAGAATGGGGGAGTAGGAAGATTTGGTTTTAATCCATATAATTTTTGTGAGGCACGGTGTCTCACAAACAACAAGTTTATCCAAAGGGGCATTGAATCCTGGTGCAAATCCAGTGAATCCTGGAACAAATATTCCCAATATGCAATACATTTTGAAACTATAGGCCAGGTGTCACCCAGTGCATCTTGAATCTCTAGATCATAACGCCATATGGGACAAGGATGAATGAAATTCAGAATTCATATGAGGATAGTACAAAGCATAGCACTGAAATTAAAATCTGTTGTATAATAACGGATACCTAAACCCTGTTTATTATACTTCATAAAGCATGCTGTAAAAGAAAAAGCATGACTTCAATGGAAATGTTCAATATAGCCAAAACGGTATAAGTAGACTCTGGGTTTTGTCCAGGTGCTTGGATATCTCTTTTGTCAATCATTTGTTGCTCATATAAGACAACATTAATTCTTACAAGAGTAACCTTTGCTATGCTTTGTATAATCACTGTACAGCTGTTTTTAAGCATATATTCTTGAAACAGACGAGCACTGAGTACATCTCATTTGTACAAAACCTCTAAAAGTTACTTGGAATTCAAATCCAGGAGAGCAATAATTAAAATAAAGGCATGAGAGTTTTTTAGTTTTGTTTGTATTTTATTGTATTACCTTTTGTCTCCCATGTTTACAGGCTGTATATTTGCAAAGTGAAATCCCTCTTTAATATAGTCCTTGTTTTGCAAAGAACCTATTGGATTTCCCTTGTGCAAAGATTTAATAACAATAAAAATGATGGTTAGGATTACAAAATTTATTTTTTTTTTTCCCTCAAAGCATCTCTTCCCAATGGAAAATAACAGGAAATAATCATTGCACCTAATAGCAGAGAACAGGTGTATCTTCAAATATTGTACTCCCTCATATCATCCCCTACTAATACTTAATTCTTTCAAAAATCTTTTGACTGGCTCTTTTTTCTTCTCCGAGCTTCATTTTCCTAACTCTTATCATGCCTTTTGATACACTTAAGAGATTTAAACAGACTTAGAAGTAAAATTTAATTTATTTATTTATTTCCTTCTTTCCTTCTTTCTCTCTCTCTTTCTCTCTTTCTCTCTCTCTCTTTCTCTCTTTCTCTCTTTCTTCAGGATGTCTTCAGAGTGTATCTTAAGAACAAGCTATTTTCTGAAATTACAGTGCTTGTGTCAGCAGTCTGTAAAGCCTAATGCAAAATCCATTTTATCTGAAGGAGTCATTCCCTTGACTTCATTGGAATTGGGACCAGGCCTATTCTACCCATCACTCACCACGTTTCAGCATTTCTTAATTAAATGAAAGAGAAGTGGTCCAAGTACCAGTGCCATGCAATACTGACTTTCTAGCAAAGATTCATAAAAAGAACATCTGTTCAATCCTTCATTAAATGTAATGCTCCCAGGAGTGGAATATGTACCATACCAGCACATCAAAACAACGTCCTGCCTTTTCACAGAGGGTAACCATGAGGCTTTTGAGCTGGCCTAGGTGTGTGACATCAGGAGAGCTGCTGCCTGGGCAACAGCTACAAGAAAGAAGCTTAAAAAGCTAAATTCCCTTGATTTTGCCTCCAGGCTACAACAGCTTGGGCAATGAATGCTGCCTTCCTCAATGCCTGCAGTTGGCACAAAGCTGTGCCGGGAGGAGCTGCAGAAGGCTCTATTTAGGAGTCTCGGAATTACAGCTTTTAAAAAGTGCTGTTCTCCCATGCGCACATCATGTTTTTTTATCCCTTGTTCCATATACTTGCATGACACAATAAAACAAAGAAATAATAATGTTACAAAAAATTCTGTTTTGAAGCATAGAATGGTGGAAGAATAACTGTTGAGAGGCAATAAATGTGTCATTTTGCAATTTCAATTTGCAGTTCAGCCTAAGTTTCTATCTGACCTTGGCCAACACAGTTCCTTTGCTTTTCAGCTTGAGAGAAGAATAGGAAATCCCAGAGGTAATCTGCAAATAAATCTATTAATGAATATGAGACATTATTTTTATGCAAATAAAAGCCCTAAAAGTGTTTAGATAGACACTATGCTTTCAATAAATACTAATGGAAATGGTGTCTTTTGGGTTTTATTATGTTTTACCCATAATCAGACTTTTTTTGTTCTTGTGGTTTCATATGTTCTGCAGAAGGTTTGAGATAAGGTTTATGTGTAAGTGTTTCTGTAGGATGGTAGTGCTTACCAAATTGTCTTGTATGAACTGATTCATCCTGATGATGCAACTGCAAGCCTATTGCCTGAAATTTCTAAGTGGTGCAGGGGGCCTAGCTACCTGGAATAAGGTAATTTAAACCATAATTGGGCTCCCTATCAAAAATGGTTGGATTTTCAATATGTTTAGCACCCACAGCTCCTACTAAATTAAACTTCATTAACTTATCCAAACACACAGTAGGAACATCAGCCTGTATAAGTAGGAAAAGTTCAACATACGCAATGAAGTTCGTAAGCATAAATAAGGAGAGAAAATGAAATTTTGGGTTGACTAAAGTCAGATGCTATATTGATCATAATTCAACTAGGGCTTAATTTAACCTCTTGGGTTTGACTCCCATTTGCATTAAG
The DNA here is from genome assembly GCA_004320125.1 of Scolopax mira. NCBI lineage: Eukaryota > Metazoa > Chordata > Aves > Charadriiformes > Scolopacidae > Scolopax > Scolopax mira. The sequence continues at coordinate 129,424 of BJBW01000998.1, forward strand.
TACTTATATGTTCTTGGTAACAAATAATGATTACAAAGTATGAAAATACTCTTCAAGTTGCTAGAATCATGTGTTATAACCTTAGAAGAGAATCAGGTCCCTGTATGGGAGTTGGGTAGGATAAAGCAAAGACAGTGTTGTTCCCTGTGGAAAATTACCAGTTGAAGTAATTACATGCCCACTACAGGAGAGAATTCCTGCACCAAAAGAAAGATGTAGTAGCAGAAAAATGAAAGAGGGAGGGATACTGACTAATAATGTACAGTAGTAACTGAAAAATAAATCTGCAATATCCCACGGGAGGTTGGTGATCAAAGATAGTTTTAGAGAATGAACTTAAGTATTTTCATTTTTGAAGCATGCAAAAAGTGAGAAATTAATTTAGGATCACCTGAACACATTTTGCAAGCGGCAATGCTAGTGGAGTGGAATACTGATGATTCACAAATGTTACTCATATTTATAATATCCAAACTGATGAGAAGTTGTCTACAGAATACACACGCTATTGGAATATCATTAGTGTTAGAGAGTACAACACTCTAAATTTATAGAATGTTCAGGCATTGTGATTTTGTTTTAATATTGCTAATCATAGATCTTTCAAACAAATGTGATTAGTTAGACTATATGTTACATATTTAAATCACCTCAAGTCCTCTGTTTCACAGTAACTAAGAGCTCTGGGCAATAATAAAATGTGAGTAATGACCCTTTTCATTTCAACACTGTAAGCAAGAGGTAGAAATGCTCACTGTTTATAGGAAAATTGTGATTGGTGGAATGAATAAGAAGTAATTGTTCTGCATTAAGTAAACAAAGGAAACTATCATATATTAATGCCCTCTCCATTTTATTACAGATCAGTCAGATACTCTAATCAACTGCGACAGGAACTGGATGAATTGGCTGCACCCAAAGGTGCTGTTTTTTAATTTATCTTAGCAAATAATGATGATATGTCAAAGTAAGTTATGTTGCTTTATATGTTGCATGTCTTTGTACTGAAATATCAGCAGTGAAAGAGATTTGTTCACTTGCCCTTTTCAAAGTCAGAAGTGTTAAACTATCCATGTGTTGCAGGGTTTTGTTTCCTTTTCTTTTCCCTATAATTCAAATTAAACATAGGGTAATTGTGTAGGCAGACAAAACCAGACACCCACACATGTGCATATGTTTTCTCAGACACTCCCAGACTCCTGTTTCCGTATCCCTTTTCTTCTGTACTGGGATAGTTAAATTCTGTGGTGACTATTTATTGTCGTTTTTATGTAGCATTAGTGCTTGGAAACCACACCAGAGATTGCTTTTCAAGAGGAGATTACTTATATGTGTATGTGTCTCAACTAGCATTTAAATAAGTATTATATATACACATGTATGTACACATGCACACATAATTTCATAAACTAAGAAACACTTCTTAAATCTAAGGAACAGCCATCTATAAGGGCAGAAAGAATGGATTGCTTTCTTTCCATCCATGAGAACCAAAACATGAAGCTTTAAGTGATTTGCCCAGTGCCTTCAAGTAATTTAGTGTCACAGACAGGCCTGTAACCTACATTTTTTTCACCCCAGGACTCAGCCATTTCAACCTTTTTTTTCCTCTTCAGTATTATTTCTGATTTGTTCCTCAGCCTCGTGCACTAATGGTACCTTCACTTTTATAAATAAAAGTCTTTTTGAAGTCAAATATTCAAACTCAGAGTTGATGGAAGGAAAAGCAGTTTTACTAAGTTTGACAGTCTTGAACTGATAGCAGTTCTGTGATTGAAAGTTACATGATTGAATGACCACTTTGTTGCCTCTTTTTTTACATTTTTTCTTTGAATCACTGCATTTGTATTAAGTGGGAATGAAATTTGATCCTGAATAGATGAGATCTTTCTGACAAAGATGAAATAAGGGGGGGAAATGTGCACATGTGTGTAATGTGAATATTATTGCCTTGAATTTTACAAACAAAATGTTATTTTCTGCCAGAGACAAGAATTAGTTTGTAATACTGTCCTTAAAGCAAATTAGAAAAATTTTTGTATTAGTTGGTTTGTTTTTCTCAAAGATTGTTACAGGACATTTTTGCAATGCACACAATTTAAGAAGCAGTTGTGAAAAGACATGTTTCAATATCCACTTTTTTCAATATATCAAATTATTGATTTTATTATATGGTGTTAAATGCTCATTGTAACAGCAGTTAAGGATTTAAAAATAAACAAAATACTTAACACTATATACAAGCAACCTGCCCAATCTGCTAATTTGGAAAAGAAAATGCTGGGGGATTGTATCTCTGAGCCTAGCGGCAGGATCTGCAGAACGTTCACATTACCACCAAAATCCTGCCATAGCTCCCGAATTACCCTTGCCCAGCAGTCAGTACAACTGCTTTTCTCCAAACAGGGCTACAGATCTTGGTTGGAGCCAAGATCTGTTGCTCAGGGTCACTGCCACTGTGGCCTGGATCCCACTGTTTTTCAACTTTGGTTGAAAATAAATAATATGTATGGAAAATAAACCTTTTTTTCACTGAAAATATACAAAACAAAGTGACTGTCTATTGCTGACTTATATGGGTATCATTATGTCATATGCAAAGTGATTAAAGAAAAATAATCCAGTGAATTGCAAGTAAAATATATTCCTAGAGCAGTTGGCTACTTTTGAAAATCCGGTGATTAATATGCAAACTGCTACCTGTATATTAGTAGAAAATATCATTGATATACCCTCATAACAAAATCCTAAAACTAGCATAAACCAAATTATTTTAGAGATACTTTGCATTTTGTACCTGATTTATAAATTGCCTTTTTAGAATGTCTATGTTGTAAGTAAAAGAGAACACAAATGCTTCAAAATAACATGGAACATGTTTAGTTACCATAGCCTTGTTTTGCAGAATGATTTTGATATTTTTTTAAATTCACAATAGCCTGGAAAACTGCTAGCGCAAGTGTGTTTCATATGGGTAGTCCACTGCTGGGTGATCCTGATAATAAGCTTCAAGAACTTCATCAGAAAGGCATTCTTTATGAAATACATCTAAGAAATCTTAAGAGAGTTTAATCAGAACAGATTAATATTTTATAAAAGCTGGTAAAATCTTCCTTGTCTTGACTGCAAAAAAGTCACAATGAACAGAAAGAAATGTGGCTATATTTTTTTCTTTCAATCAATATGTATATAATTTACAATGCTTAGAAAATTACCCTGCTTAAATTTACACATCTGAGAAAAAGAAGAGTTTCAACTTTCAATGAACTGCAAAGTGTGTATAAAATCATGATGTCGGCATTTTGACTAAACACATAGGAAAGCAGTGGAGAACAATAATGCAATTGTTTGAAAGGCCTAATGGGTTTGGATTAGTGTTTGTCCCTGTTTACTATTTCAGATATATTACTCTTTCAGATGCTGGACATAATAGCAGTATTTCCCTAAGGAATAAATAGGAACTCCATATATGAGGCCAAAAATCTAAATGAAATAATTTTTGTTTTCAACATCTAGTTAAATGTAGCTGTAGGATTGGGCTTAAAAGCAGTTGATTGCAGTCACTGGGCAAATCAGTGCTGCTGATGAAGAGCAACCCAAATGTGCCTGTTTGCTTTGCTCTGCAGAATATTTCTTTATTGACTTCCCTAAAGAGACAACAGATTCAAATAGCACTGAATGTCCAAAGGTACACAGTTTGAAAGTTCCTATTCTTTTCTTTACATTTTAGGATTAGGGATATGAACACAATCTGTCTGAGGTGAGCTAATTTGGTGTGATGAGAGAGAACATTCTTTAATTGCCATTTAATTAATTGTATTTATGCTTTTAGATGTGGAAATTATTGATGCTTAAGATGAAACCTGAGAATTAATAGGACCTGAAATATTTTGCTGTATCTTTTATTTCTGACAATTCATCACTTTTTCAACTGCGAAGACTCACGTTTACTGCCATGAATCCTCATCTGTCTCACTAGATCATAAATCTTTCAGGGAGTATAAGCTTGAGCCATCTTGGTCATCATGACAATATATTTTATTTCTGTGGATTTTTTATATTCATAAAAATTCACCATATTTTATATGATTTTACAAAAATTAAGTTGAGGCTTTTGCATCTGCAAAATAAAGGGTTTTTTTTGTTGAGATTTCTAAAGTGCTAATGGTGACATTGTACCTGGTAGATCATGTTATAGATTACTGCTTCTCTGTGATACTTTGACTACATAGCTGTTATTAATGTGGGGTAGGTTTAAATTGGATGTCTTACTAAATTAAAGCTTAAATTAAAGTCTTCTTTTATCAGAGAATTGCCAACATCTGAATGTTAAAAATTAGCTTCAGTTTATAATGTAAGTTGTCTGGTATTTAAGTATAATCAAGGCCTCAAGTGTTTTGCCAAATTGGTACCATTAACATTGATTATTTATACTAAAAATACATGTATGGATGTGTCCAGAGCTTTTTTATATTACTTCAATCTCCAGATACAGTGCTAGACCAAAATATGTGTCGAAGAACCTTGACTAGGATCTTTAAGTATTTCAGGAGAAATTGGGATAAACACAACAACAACAAAAAAAAGGAGATAAACAAAGCTACTTACAGCTACTAGCATTTGCTCCTTTTACTGTCATGTTTTGAATCACCTTCATGTTTATTTTTTATATGCTGACATACATACATATGCACAAAGCTTTGCAGCTTTTATGAAAGTAAGATTGGTAGTATAGCAGGTGTTCAGAATCATAACCAAAAAAAGGGTAACTGAATAGAGAATTAGGCAAAAAAGATAAAAAGCTTTAAGAATGAGGTGAATTGTTCAGTGTCAGCACCTGATTTGAGCATGGTTATGTTTTACTGTCATGAGACAGCACGACTGTATTTTGACTAGAAGATTGATTTTGTCAATTTTAATCGGTCTTTCAATATATGAATTCAGTGGACATGTGTCTGAGTTTAATAACCTTCAAATACATGTTCAGATTGAATGACCAAGTCAATTATTTCCTCAAAAGTACTTATTAGGGTTGTATTGGAGGCATACAAAAAGCAAAGGAAACGTACAAATATGCCACTTGCTTCCAAATTAATTTCTCTCAACCTTGGCAGCACGCTTTTTGTTAAATAATTATTCCTATATTTGAGGCATTCCTGTCGTACTACAGTAAATGAAAGTTGCAGCACTCCATGTATTTGCTGAATAATTGAGCTTACATGCCATTGGAGCCAGTGCTGTATTCTCAAACGTGGTGAGTGTGGCCTAACCGAGTAGTGAACAATGGAACCTTCCTGTAATTGTGGTGTTCAGTGACTTGATCTGTTACATTTTCTCCCAGACAGTATTTAACAGTATTAGCTAGGTAACTCTGGTATATATTAATTGCAAGTGGGAAAAGGGTGTGGGGGAAGGGTGTCAGAGGGGACATTTATATATTTCTGGACAACAGTTGTCAAAACACATAAGGTTTTTTTCTGGAACACCTTGCAAAAGCAAATAGCAGTTGGGTTGGTTTTTTTTTTCAAAAGTTTTGAGGGGCCATGGTTCCTCTTGCACTGAACTTTGAAATACACTGCTTCTTAAATGGTTTACTATATTATTACTTTACTTTTAATGATCAACAAGGTAAGGTGCTTTGCGGAAATCAAAAAACCACAAGTTTTCCTTATTAGTGCCTGATTCTTTCTCAGTTGCATGAAAGAAAACCATGCTAGGATCCGAAGCATGATTTCTTGCAGTGGATAATTTAGCAAATTTGGTCATTGGGAAAGGCATATTTTGATGTGCCATAATGTATTTCCTTAATGCACTTAATCTGCATGTCATGAGAACACTTGGCCTTTGCTCATTCCTCCTACTCTATTAATCTTCTAGCCTTTTTATCTCAGCCCTCACACTGAATAATGCCATAAACTAGAAAACCAAAGGATGATACCAATGGGAAACAAAGAACTATTACTAAATAAGACAAATGTATTGCCACTTCTGCTAATCCTAATTTACTTAGAATTTCATGAGGATTCTTTTGTCACATCATACATCATAGGCAGACGCTAGGGTGGGAGAGAAGTAAGCAATTAAAAACATGTTCTTCATTTCAGATATTTTGTGGTTTCTTATTCAGTTAGGTTCCATTGACTGTTTCACTCTTCCTGCCAAGTATAAAATGATTTGTCAATTTTTGAGGTTAAAATTAGTGTCCCTGAAAGGACTTGCATTGACAGCCACTGAGGATGGAGTATAAATATATTTTACTTCTAGAACCAGTGCTGCATTAGCAATGACAGTTGAAGCTTCTCCAGGCTCCCCATTATCATCTACTTCCACCTTGGTGTGTAAACTCTTAGTGATGAAATCTAATATTTTGACATTTGGGTTGGTGGACTTTTATGTAGCACATTCTACTTGTAGCATTCTCTGTCTGAGGAAGCTATCAAGTCAAGTGCTGTGCGGGATCTCTAACAGGACTGAAGTATTTTATATGCAGTAAGGACAGCGAGAGCTATGCAAGCTAAGATAATAAGTGTAATCAAATTTCATACTCCAAGGAATACACTGATTGCCTCAGGGATCAGAAAAAAATTTAACTCCATCTTCTTACTTTTCATGCTGCTTCATGCAAGCACAGCAGGTGTAACAGGGAAGAAAGTCTTCAAAGGCATCACTTGTTGTCCCCTTTTTCTGGCAGGGTACGAAATTGTATAGACTACAATAAAAATATAGATCAACAAACTAAAACCTATAAAAGAGAAAAAAATTTGGGGTGGGAGAGAGATTTTCTACACTTGAGCAGCTCAAATTAGAAAATGTTTTACTTTAGATGCCTGTTTATCTTTGATTTGTCTCACATTGCAATCTTAAATACTGCCCTTCCAATCTTCTATTTAATATTTTTGCACACAAATGTATGTGTAAAGCTGTTGGCGTCAACCAGCGATTACCTGAGCCAAATCCTGGCTTATGTAAGCCCTTCATCACATAAATTAAATCAGGGAGTTAAAGTATTTTACACTGGCTTAACATCTTGCCCTTAATTATTGAATTCCTTTGCTTCTTGATTTGTATGACAGAATAATGCCACAGGTGCTTTGGAGAAGCCTGTGGACTCATTTGTGAATCACAGGTTTCTCTGTTCCTGTAAGGGTAATGCAAGGCTGCTTCAGCCCTCCTGGTGTATAAAGTCAATTTAGAAAGTGCAGTGTGTAACTGGTATCTTTGGCACGCATTTGGGACTAAGATTAGGGTTTAGTTTAGGGGTGCCCAATTTCTGACATTCCTTTTAGCTGTAAGTAAAACCAAGTTGCAAGATAAGGGCAAGCTCTTTGGCTAAGAGCACTAAAAAGGGATTTAGTGCAGTGGTTGTGTGCTTTGAAATATTGTTGCTGAAATCAACCTGCTTATTTGTAACAGGTGTAACCCTACCTGGTGAAATTAGAGGCATTTTGTGAGGGTGCTGAGGGCCCCAGCAGATGTTAATGATCCTGACCAGCCCCAGCTGGGTTGCAGGTGCTGACAGCCCTGGACCCCGGTTCTATTTAAGCTCAGGCCAGGGCCCTATAGCCCTTCCTAGTCAGGCTGTGGTTGGACGCTCTCTGGACCTTCTGGACTTTCCCCATGATTCCCAAGGTTGGCTTTGGATCTGATCCAGCCTGATGAGCCTTGAGGGAGCCTGCCACCACCACAGCCCATGCAGGTATGTGGGTTACTGAGGTCCCTGCCCTGCTAGCATCGCCCAGGGTCCCTCCTCCAGCTCCCTTCCTCACTCTGCCCTGCTTCCCTCCCACCTGTGATCCAAAAGTGGTGGGATGAACCCCTCAACCAAGTAGATATCTACCTGGCTTTGTAACCCAGTTTTGAAAATCTGTGGTTTGTTATGTTTGTTTCTGCCTTGTTTATCTCATTAAAACTTGTCCTGAGGGCTCTTGAAGCAATGAGGGGACAATAATCTCCCTGTGAGCCAGGGCAGGAGGGATTGAGGTCTCTATTTATTTTGTTAAATATTTTGTGGGGTTTTGATGATCGGTTTTAAGTTGATGTCCTGAAGCATGAAATTTTCTGAAGGACTTTGTGATTCCTTCCTAGCTTTTTTTGGTTTTGTTTTTGTTTTTTCTTCCCTGAGGGAGTTTGTGGAGGTACAGGTAAAGCCCTTGAAAGATGAGATGCTGGAAGCTCAGGCTGGGAGATGATATTCAGGACTCAGAGAAAACTGGAACAGTCTGTGGGGAGAAGGAGGGGGGAATGATGGGATGATGCTGGGACAACAGTCACTACTGCCTGATGGTGGCCAACAAGAGTGAGGATGGAAGTAGAAGTGCTGTAACTGTGTACTCAGAGTGAATGCCACAGCTGCTTAAGTCAAGGAAGGTGTCCTGGTAATGGAAATAAATTGTGTGCTGGGGATTTGCAGAGGAAAACACGGTGATGGAAAGATGGAAAATAAGATGTTAACTGCACTGGACTTGAAGCTGTAACTTGGATATTGAGCTGGAAGTGAAAAAGGCAGAAGGAAAATTAGCTGATTTAAGAAGGGGAACATGTAATGCTGAAAGTGAGAAACAAGGAGACTGCCTGTCTATAGAATATAGTAGCTTAAAGGAAAAGCAGCTTTCCTGGCTGTGGTCCTGCAGCTGCCCTTCTGAATATCTAAAGAGCAATGCATCAGGACAAAAAGGCAGCTCTATCCTGGTCTTTGATAGAAGTTTATCCTGCAGATATAAAAACACTATCCAAAAGACAAATAAGACTGAACGCATTTTAAACATTAATATTCATAATGCTGTCATGTATTTCAAGGGTAGCTTTGTCACTGGTTTTATCACAGTACAAAGTGGCAACATGCTGAACACTTGCTCCCAGCCCTTTTTCTCAGGGGTCCCTGTGTGTCTTGTGAGTCACCCAGTAGGTCTGGGACGTTAGCTGCCACAATTACATCTGTTGTTTAGATTATTCAAGTGTGACTGGGGGAACAGAAAGAGGAGTTTGCGGGTGCAGCTTCTTTCAGAGTGGTTGCAGCTTGTGCTGGCTGGGCTGCCTTAGATCTGCTATTAAAATCAGCATCTTATTCTTTGTACTGCACAGCTTCTGTACAGAGAATCAAATCACCTGGGTAGCTGCGGATGGTTTGATAGTATAATTGAGTAGTCTAAGCAGCATCTTAGTAGCTGCTCCAAGAGGCTTTAACCTCAGTATATACACATTTTGTAGGATTTTGTTTTACAAAAAAAAGGGATTATTTTCATATTCATTGTAATCACTTTAAGTACTGCAGGCCTGATTCCTAACTGCCTTGCATCTTCTGTAGTCATTTACAACTGTCTAAAAGGACTATAAAATGTGATGACACTAGAATGGATGCAATGTTATTACATTTGCAGAGAGATAAATGGTTGTACATTGTATATGGCAGTGGAGAACCAGGCCAAGTGTTAAGTTATTGCTGAGGTGTAAGTGAGTACATGGTAGAAAAAGGCAGCAGAAGGAAAAAAAGGGGAGTGGAGACTTTATACTATAATTCTAACTGAAGTTTCTCTTCAAATCTGTCTTCGTGTCTGCTGTGGTTCTTGGGTTTGCTGGGAGTTGTAGTGATCTGCAAAGTAGTCCTTGCTCTAGACAGTGGTTGGTGTTGTTTCTTGGTTTTGCTTTTGTTTTTTTCCAGACTCTATTCACCAGGTATATTCAGCTGCCTGCAGTATCTCATACCAGGAGTGGGCCAGGTGCTAGAAACTGGCTGTAGACAGTAATGATTTCAGATAAAGATAAAGGAGAATTTGAAGGTGGAGTTTGCAGCTAAAATACATCTTGAAAAAAATAAAATATATCATTAAGCAGACTTTTGATATCTGTGACAAAGCTTGGATTAAGCTTGCAGAACCTCAAAGTTTGAGCTAGTTATGGCTATACTGCTTCAGAGGCAGAGTTTGAATGGCAGAATTTTCTGTCCTGAGAGTCAGCTTTCTTCAGACAGTACAAAGAGCACAGACACCAGGACATTCAGGCTGGTAACTGAACCTGAGCTGACAAGACAGCTCTTGGCTTGTGATAAAGACAAATCTCTCTTTGCCCATGTATATCTAGTTCAACTTGAATGTTCTAGTTGTATTTCCACTCAAGTTGTAAATAGCTAGATATCCTTACAAGTGCCAGTGGGGAAAAAAAAAACGGTGCAAGTCACTTCTTAGGGGCAGTTTATATGTCATTGTCCATGACTCCACTAGCACAAAATGTCTTATTCATAAAATGCCAAATCTTAAGTATAATAAATAATCTTAAACTATATTAACGTTTATTAAGGGTAAGGTGGAAAATGCATTTCAGAGATTTAGTAGTTGTTTTACTAAATTTCCATATGAAGAAATCACTCCATTTTTATTATTTTTTTGGAAGTGCTGTATTTCCAAGGTTATGCTGTTGTCAAGGCAAAAGGTTCCATATTGCATTTCTAACCAAGCCTGACTGATTAAGGGTGTTGGGAGGAATATGTTTCCTTCCAGAATCTTAATTAGGTTGACTTTAACTCACGACAGGAGATTCTGCCAGCTGTCAGCTACTGTTTGGATCTCTTACTAATTAAAACTCCAAGGAAGCCTATTAAAGGTGTTCAAAAATTCAAATCTCCCTTTAAAACATCTCTGGCACTGCAACAGAGAATGTATGACAGTGATTTTGCAGAACAGATAACTTGTCCTTTGCTTTTCATCTTGGCAATATGCCAGTTATGTTACCTGGCTATATAGGCTCTTGAGTCAAAACCCTTACCTGTAACCTGCCTGTGAATGGACTAAAAGGAATTTGATGCAAAATCTTACTGATACTCAGTTTTGATATATCTGACATTTGGATTTTCTAAAGCAATGAGTAGAGCTGATACTGAAATACTTCAGGTTTTATTTCTGAGGCAGCAGCATCCTGTAGCTTGTAAATATTTTGAGCATTGAAGCAGACCAGAATATAACTTATTAACAGCATTGTTGTGCTACGCTTCATGTTGTTAATTAAATGCTGCAACTGGGGTATAGCTCTACTTTAAAGCTTTTTCCAGTGTACCTGTTTCAGAGTCAGGTTCAAAAAAAAGTCTTTCTAACATACATTTTTGGCCTAGAAAATTGACTAAGTTCTAAGCAAGTTACAGGGGATTTTTTGGCATTATCTCTTTCTCCACCAGGGATCTGGCAAAACAACTCTTCTGTGGGCTGTCTGTAAAAGCAAAAAATTGTTATTATAGCTGTTTTTATATTCTCAGGTGTAGACAGGTAAAAATCTAAGAATATTTTGCAGAAAGAAAAGGAAATAAATAGCAGGAACATTGAATGGGTGGGAAATTATGTTTAGTTTTCCAGAAGGTCAGAGTTTAGAACTTCACTCAAATTGCTGTAATTCATTTCAGACATGGGTTTCTGCTGGCTTCTTGGCAAGGAAGTTAGGGACTATGAGAAAAACTTTTCTGACAGGTTAGAGAGCCTTAAGGTGAAGTTATTCTCATTAGATGTCTGCTAAGAAAATTAACTAGCCATAATGAGTTCTCCCCGCGTGTTCTGGAAAGGGGGTGTGTGGCAAGATTTCTGGTTTGTGGAAGAAAAAGCTCAAAGTTGTTGCCAAGATTTGAGGTAACCTGTGATTACTTTGAAGTGAGAAGCAAGGTTTCTCCAGAAAAGAAGCTACAGTCCCCCTGACTTCATACATGACCTTTCCGTGCTCCCTTAGTCACTCATGATTGCAGGTGCTGCTGGGGCTTCTGTTGTTGTGGCACCTCACAAAAGTTTAAAAAAGCTCCCCATGTTCTTTCTAGGCATTTAGTCCCATGTCAGGTGCGATTTTATTGATGCTGAGGCCTTGATTATGGACCTTCCGGTGCTCCTTTTTTCCAGCCATGGTAGTGTCTAGCGTAGCTGCCCAGATTGGTGGGTGCATCTGGCTCAACAGTGCAATAGTTAAAGCCATAGTCATACGCTGATTTCTTTCTTCTTACAGTCTATATGTTCCTGTTCCAATATTACCTTGAAATGTATGCCTTTTTGCAAATAATTGACTGATGTGATTCTCTGTAGTGTCTAGATGCTTATTTGCTAATTAAGAGTTGTTTTTCCCCCTTGATGCATTTTTTTCACTTATGCCTATCTAGTGATAGACTTTGAGTCAGTATTGCATTAATCTTATTATTATCACTATTTCTTCAATTAAGCACGATGTCATGCCAATGGTACATGTTTTATATTACATACTCATAGTTTTTACAAGGTTTGAAAGCAATACTTCAAACATTTAACAACTTAATAGGTCAATTAAAGGATAGGGGCTTATTAATTGAATTTCAGACAGTGAGTTCCATCAAATACTTTAGGAAAAGATAACATAATTATTGAAACCCCAGAACCTAATTTTCTTGGGTGTATCATCACTGGACAGAAGAATGCAAGTTTTAGGGAAAAAAGAAGTGCCACAGCAAGCTTACTTGAGCACTCCCAAAGGGATAAACTAATGTCATGCCTTTCTAGGCAATGCTACAGGTTTATACAACTCACTTTTTTGATTTAATAACAGAAAGAGATTTATGAATGAGACTGGTGTATGTTTCTGTACGTTTATGCAATTTTTATTCTTTTGTTTTGAACCTCCCTTTTCTTTCTCTAAAGGAAAAAGTGTAGCTTTGGCCTGTGCTATTTTAATGCATTGTCTATTTTTTCTGAAGTAAAGGTGCACTTTTATTTCATAGGCATTTGGTTCATCTAGGCACACTTGTATCTCGGTTGTTTTTGTGTTAAAATTTTAAAGAACATTTCTTTCTTAATTAAACTGCACAAGAAGGAAGAGTAAATTTTTTTTTGGTAAAAGCTTCACTTGAAAGGCACTAAATGCTCATCCATATAGTAGTTGACTTTTGTCACCTGGGGATACTAAACTATTGTAAAAGTGTAATATAGCTCTGTCAGTATCATAACCCAGTAGTGTAGAGTTATTTTAAGGTATTATCATGTTACATTATTGTAATTATATAATATTATCATCATATCAATATTATGTGGTTAGAACCTCAGTGTCATCGAATATTGAATCTTTCTTTACATCTGGAAGGAAAAAGTTTGCAATCATGTTTATATACGTATATCTGTATGCGCACATGTAAAATATGTGGTTTTACATGGATTGGTGTGAAATCTGAAGTTAACAGATTTCCTTCCCACATCCATCTAGAGTTATGCACCACTCAGTTCTATTTTGGTAGCCTATTTCCCAGTTTTCACATCAGAATAGGTACTGATTTATCTCACTGAGACAGAAGTTATAGCAAGGAGACTTTGCCTTGTGACCTGTGGTAGTAATTCAAGGTGTTATAAAAAAAACAAACCACAAGTTGTAAAACTTGACAAGGTGTTCTGATAAGATATAAACTATTTTTTCCACAAATAATGTGAAGAAAAAAAATAAAATATGGACAGTATTGATCTCTTTTACAGGTAAGCTGTTTTAAGTGATTTAAGCTCTAGACTTTAATCACTGTATTTTACATAAGTTTGATCTGAGGTGTTACCAGTTTGAACTAACAACAGGCTGAGAGTTTTAACAGGGTGTCAACTCAAAGCTCTACTCTAAAATATGTGATCTGTATTTTAAATTGGAAATCTGCTGTCCATCAGAAGAATAGCTCTGCTTTCTTTGCCTCTGCGAGAGCCCTGGCAGCTCAGGCTAGTGACTGCCCCTGAGAATAGGCCAGGAGGGTGTGGGTCAGCAATTACGGCAGCAGGAACACTCATGTTGTCCCAAGTGTGGCTCTCCTGAGCATCTGCTCTCCCGTTTGTTCCTGGTCTGTCTCATGGACCCCCATTGTCTCTGTGGTGCCCTTCCTCTGCCACCTTCTTGTGAATGATTTTATTCCCAGTACCTCTGTGAGGGAAGGAGAGTTTTGTCAACATCACGCATAGAGGCACAAGTTGCTAGAATGTGGGATTTAGTTCACAGAAAAGGAGTGGGGAAAAAAAAACCCAGACTTGAAGTCCTTGCTCCTGAGATCTGAATGCTCACTTGGACACAAGACCACCTTTCCTCTGTCCTGAACTGAAGACTCACTGCTTTTATCTTGAAACTAACAATTTGAAACTCATTTAAGGTGGTACTTATAGACAGCCTTTTCCAGTTTCCAGTGTCAGGTACAGTACTAGAAATCAACAGCAAGGTAATCATTGTGAGAGTAACACCTGACTCATCATGAACAGGCAATGCCATCCTTGTGTTGAATTACATCCACTTGAACTTTTCCGGTTTGTGGGCTTTTATGAAAAATGATTGTCCCTCCTATTTTGTACTGTTGGTAGATAAGTATAGATTCTGTGGAAGAATGATTAACTGGCTCATTTGCTTTACTGTGCATGTGAGGCAGACTGATATGCAAGCAAAGGAGGACCATTGCAACATTTAGACAAAAATTAATTTGTTAAACAACAATTTCATACTTCAAATATAGAAGAATTAAGTGGTAATTTATTTTGATTCAGGTACAACTCAGCTCTTCAGGTAGTTCACGTTATTGCATCAGAAATACTAGTCATCTTGATTTCTTGAAAAAAAATTTACTTACAGGTGATATAGGAGTAATGAAAACCAGAAAGTATCATATAGTGCTTGTGTATTGGACATATTGTATTCTAATAATGTCTGCTGCATACCAGTTTTCTAGGAAAGCCTGTGCAGTTATACCACTGAGACATTTTCAGTAACATTTTAGCAAAACTGTGTAAAAGAAATTGTGGAGTCCTTCTGTTCTCTTTATAAAGCATTCCTTGGCTTTTTGGTTCTCTTGTATCCCTGGATTAAAGTAGTGCTCAGACACCTTAAGAAACATCAAGGATGCAAAATGTAAATAGTTTGATTTTTTTCATATCTTGCTGCTTGTTCTCATGTTCAACAGTAGGAGAGAATGATTCTTCTTTGAAGCTTGAAGCCTTTCCAGAATATTCCAGAGCTAAAACTGGTTGCCATAAGTATCTCTAAGAATTGGGTTACCGCAAGGCTACTAGGACACATAAATAAGTTTGTGGACCCCAAGGGTTCAGCATTTTTGTTTTATATTAAGACAAAATAATTTCAGTTCAAGGAGACATTTCAGGAAAAGGCTGCACAGACTACGGCAGGAAAACAAAGTGCACCAATTATGTATAGGGTATTTGAAGGTACACTTCTAATTAACCTCCACAGTTAATGTTTTCCTGTTGCTGTAATTACTGAAGTTACTGAAGAGATAACAAAGTCCTTTGATTTTATAGAACTGTAATAAACACTGCTCTTGTATTGAATTATTGTCCAGATACGTCTTACTGCTTTCGTTTTGGAGAACTGTGCTAAAGGGAGAAAGTAAAGACGGTTAATATACACTAACATCTTCAAGTGCAAGTTTATTTTACTCTTTTTTTTTTTTTTTAATTATGCAACTAGAAATCTCTGGCTATTTCTTGTTGTAGCATTGGTTCAAAATTTAATATAACTGATCTTTTTTCTTCAAGAACTTCAGATTCTGTAAAAAAAAATCAAAATAGAGAATTAGCTTCTTTCTTTGCAGCTAAGATGCAAAATGGGGAATTTTAGTGTTACTGACTATAAATGGATTGACCATGAGTAGGTTTCTGCTTTAACCTTACTGCCTAGAGAAGTAAGGTACCTATTTGTTACCATCAGTTCTTATTGTAAAGATATATTTAAGCTGCAAAGTGTGAAAAAGACAAAGTAGTTGGTCTGTTTAGATGTTACGTAAGTCTTCAGATGGTACTTCCAATGCTGCTTCCATTTTGGTAAGCCTCCCATGCTTATATAAATGTAAAAATCTTTTTATTTTTCCAGTTTCACTTCTCCTCCCTATACATTTGAGTCAAGACCCTATTAAGCTCTTACGTCATTAGAAAATGAATTGCCTTTTTTGGGGCTTATTTTCACTTTTTATTCTATTAAAACCAAAATATTAAAAATAATTGTAAGTAAATCAGTTCTGCAGTTCTGCAATTCTATGCAGTTACCAGGTTCACTGTTGGGCTTTATTTTGGGGTAAGCAGAAAATCAGGCATGAATAAAACACAGGGTTCTCTGTCATTTTTATTTTGAGAAGCTATGGGGTACATTTCACAACAGATATGTTTACTGTTGCAGAAATTTGAAGTTATATTAAAACGTTACAGGACACAAAACAAACTTTGTTTCTGCCATATCTTTCATGATCTTCCCTGTTACTTTTCAGGTATCTAGCACCTGTGCAGTTAGACAAACATCTCTGCTGCAATTTTAGTCTCTGTGGAGATTTTTCTGCCAATATTATAACTCTCTTCTATCCCCTGTTCTCTCTCTGCTTTTTCTGAGAGCAGGATGGATTGAATGTGATATTTAGTGCAGAATCCCTTTCAAAACTGGGACCCAATGCAATAACTTCAAGTTTGTTGTCCAGTAGAGGGATCAGGCCTAGAATTCCTGGTTCTAGAAGCTTAAGCCACTTTTGCTGGAGGAAGAAGATACTGGGCTCCTGGTTTAAAGGCTTGCAAGTTGTTGAGTGTATCAGCAAAGAGAAGGGGACAAAGAACCTCAATGCACCGGTCTTTTACTTACAAGATACTTATAAGATATTATGAGTGCTGTCATAAAACATATATTTTGAGAGGTCAGAAACCCAGAACGATATGTCATAAGGTCATCATAGTTCTTCTGCAATTTTTTTCTGCTCAGATCCTATATAGAGGAATGGGAAGACACTAAGTCTAACAGGCTCTTGTTTCTCCAAATCAAGTCAAATCTAGGCTTCAAAAAATCCTTCAAGGGAAAGCTTGATTTGAAGCTTGATTTTGAAGTCATTATAATATTACATTGCTGCTGTTTTTTCATGTTGGGATCCTCTATGTCTTTAAAATGGTGAACAGTGGAAAGACAAGGTGTGATAACAGGTGATCTTGTCAACATGAAAATACTTATTTACCCCAAAGGTGTTGATGTTTTTTAAACAGGTTTATGCTCACAGAGAAAAGCTAATACTTAGGGTGTGATAGGTTTCAGAGTAGGATAGATGATGCAGGACTGATTTTTTAAATAGAGACAAAAGTTCATGACTGCAATGGGAACTCTTCCAGAAGTATTTTTACTTGTATTAATCAACATAAACACATTGGAATGAGCAGTATTCTGAGAATGAAACATGAATATTCTGGCATGTATCAATATTTCTGGAGCCAATATAAAGAGCCAATATAAGAAAGATATAAGAAAAAAGTAGTATAGAGAACTCAACAGCATAAACCTCATTATTTTTAAGGGGAGAGATCAATGCATTACTCCTCTCTTTTTAAAGAGAAAACACAAAATTGTTGAGCATTTCTGTACATACAGACACAACTTATCTGTGTTTATACATGGAATCCCAGATATTAGTCACAGTGTTCATCAGCTGTAATTTTGGAGTCTTTTATAAAAGTCTTAATAGAAACATGTGTGATCAGATGTGTAGAAGAGCCCTAAGGTTATTGATTGCTCCAGTCACCCCTCCATCTGCTCTCCTGTTGTTGTTTCACACCCTCCATTGCATTTGTGTATTCTGCATGGCATCTTCTTCTGGATGGAAGGATGTGTCTGTTAATTCTTCAAAAGAAGGATCCTAATTAAGATCCTTGATTACTGCTGTCATAGAAATCAAATGAAAATAATGATAAATGAACTTCTGCTGGCCGAAAATGTTGTATTAAGTAACAAATGGTTAGAAGTATTTTAGGTAGCAGTCTGGTAAACTAATTTCTCTCTTTATTTGGAACTAGAAAAATAAATGGTTTAATACAAAAACCATTTTTAATTAAAAACATGGTCTATTTGTTATCTATATAACTGGAACATATCTAATATTGTAGATATGGTTTTGAGGGGACACCATAAATAATATAGCCAACAGTACACATTCTTATTTTGAGCATAACGCAGTGTATTCTTTAGACGTGCCTAATATGTTTTTGTATTGCGAATGCTATAAGGTAAGATGCTACTTAATGCATTATGAGGTCAGTTTTGCATTAGAGCCTCTCAATGGAAAATAAAAATCACATCCTATTACTGTGAAATATGATCTTCTGTTACTTTCTTTTAGCTGCTTAAATCTTCTCTTTAGCAGGATCTGTTGCACTGATGTAAACCTCATGTTTCCCCCTGGAATTCCTGAACATTATGTAGCATTAAGGTCTAATAGTAAACATTGCCACTTTGCTCTTGCCAAGCACAGGACAATATTTTTATTATGTTAACATCTATTTTACTTGCAGAGACTTTTTACAGTAAAAAGTTCATTTGGTGCCAGTGAACAGTGATGATGTTCTCAATGTAACACACATTTCTGGTTTACGTGACTGGATGGAGGTCACATTCACCTCTGATGCAACCCTGCGGCTATATCTGGGATGAATTTGGGCCTTAATGAGCATGTGGAAAGATGTTGCCAGCATTCACAAAAGGTATTTAGGGCTCAGCAACATTCCATGTCATTCCAAGCTGCTAAAAACTAATGGGAAGTTTTGGGGGAGAGAGTGTTCAGATTGTTGCTCAACAAGAGGTAACTGGTTATTTTTCCAAAATTTTTCTTCTTTACTCACCAACAATTAACATGGAACACTAATTATAATTTGTAAATTGCTAGCTAAATTTAAAGATTCTGAAATGTCTACTGTAAACTCTGGTGTCTGCTGCAAAAGTTAATAATGC
The DNA here is from genome assembly GCA_004320125.1 of Scolopax mira. Taxonomy (NCBI): domain Eukaryota; kingdom Metazoa; phylum Chordata; class Aves; order Charadriiformes; family Scolopacidae; genus Scolopax; species Scolopax mira. The sequence goes on from BJBW01000998.1 coordinate 148,129, forward strand.
ATAATTATTTTTTCCTTTAAAGAATCCTTTTCTGATGGCTTTCAGTTTTATTTAGGTAAATGATGTATCTGTGAAATCACATCCTCTCTACCAAACTCCTTTACTGTCTACACTAACATTTTTTGCTCTGTGTTCTGAATAAAGGCAAATACAATCTGGCTAGTCTAAGATTTTTGTACTTACCTGTGGCACTGGTGAAATGCACACAGAATGAGAAATACGCTTAAATGATTCAGCAGAGCCACCATGTTTGCTAGTGTTTTAAAAGCATATTGCAACAGCTTTCGCTTGAGTAAATGACTGTGCTGTGGTCTGATGAAAGATTCTTTTTTTTATTACCCTATTTTTCTGTGTATTAAAAGCATACACCTGAATAGGTAGTCCACCTTAGCTGATGTCTTGTTTTTATAAAGCTGTGTGTAAAGTAATGCTGTGTTTGAGCCTGATAGAGGCAGGGTAATTTAAAATAAATTTTGTCTAGATATCACATACTTTTGACTAAATTCTTTTTGTGCAGAGACTGAATTCCTTAAGTTTCATACTATTAGCAGCTGAATGAGCCTTATGTTGACCCTTTGCATAGAGATGAACTTTGCCTAAGGAAAAAAGGGTAGTAAAATGTCACAGAAGTGTCGCATATTCTGCCTACATTAACTTCACATGGAATGTAGATTCAGAATATTTTCAATCTGCTCTCTGAGGAGGAGGAAAGGAAAAGGTTCTGAAAGAATGAAATGAGATTACAAAACAGATATTAGTGCTAAAATGGGAATCTGACCCTTATTCTTTCTGCTAAAGATGTAAGTGTGAAGCAGCAAACAGGTTTAAAGTGCTCATTTTTGTCATGTGTAAGCACAATATTTGAGAACTAAAGTGACCAGACCAACTCAAACCACAACACAATGAAAGCTAAATGGGTGGTGGACATCAGACAGCATTGATAAAACCCAGTGCTCATTCCCAGTGACACAACTGAGACATGCAACCACTTAAGCCAGGCAATAAATAGACCTTATGACTATCTTCTATACATGACACTTGGTATTGCCCTGAATGTCTGCAGTGGTTTTGGTACTTGCAAATTGATTTGTCTTAACTTGCCCTCTTTCCTGCACAACGTCTATTTGTTAATAAATATGTTAATAGTATACTAACATCCATATAAAACACATCCTTCTTCATATTTAGAAAAATTAATATGCAAGTCAGTCTCTTGAGTATTTTCTGTGTATAACCATAATTTGGTTTAATTGTATTGTTGGTATGAAAAGAAGATAGACTCAACCAGTAATACCCACCTTGACATAAAAGCTACAGAAACTCATTAATCCTTTCAGTTATTTTAAAAGCAACCACCAGAAGGAACTAAAATCAATATCGAAGGTCACTTCACATTAAAAATATTCCAATGAGCTTAAAAATTCAGGCATTTGTCTATTATGATGTTATTGCTGATGAAAATAGGACAGAAGTCCATACATAAATTTGCATGAGTGGCTTGCAATGCTCCTCTGGTATTGATAGGATGTTCAAGATGCATAAATTATTAGACGGATACCAACAGAATGTAACAAATAGGGAGACAGCAGTGCTCATTAATACACTTCTAATGTATAGTACTATTGAAATAAAGCTCTGCAGATCAATACTATTACTGTTCAGTAGAGACATCTTTGTGAAACAAGTAATTAACCAATGTCACTGGCATAAGTAATAATTAAGATGTGAACAGATAGATTAGGCAAGGGAAAATTGCTCTAAGGTGCTACTGGGCTGCAGCAGCATGAAAATTCTGTTTTCTTTTTAAAAAATCTAAGCTAAGAGCATCCTACAACATCTTGGCTTTTTTTTTTCCTCTTGAACTTCCCCAAATGTGCAATCTAAATGAAATGTTTTTACAGTTATGGCTAAGTGCAACAGGACCTTTCAGGAAAGTAGAGAGAGCAAACTAAAAATAGGATTTAATAATCTATTTAAAAAAAGTAGGCCCGATCTTGCACTTTGTTTCATGTTGCATTTGTGTTGAGCTCCATTTCAGTTATGCATTGCTGATGCATATGCAAGCTGCAGATCCCAGACTTATTTGTTGTCATGCATATGGACAACAGCATGAGGGCTCAAATTTATAAATTTGGGGAAGAAATGGTCACTCAGGCTTAAAAGTGATTGTTTACCAGTAGCAATTCAAATGGTAGTGTGACTTAGTTCATTTACTAAGTATTCTTCTCCAAAAAGCTTGGAAAACTAAGTATTGGATTGATATTAAAGAGTTGAATTTCTCTTGTTAATGGCTGTATTTTTCAAAATGTTCACAACTGTGTAACCTATGCCTTTCTTTCTTGTGGTTATGTTTCAGAAAATGGCTAACTAAACTGGCTGGGATCTTGAGTTGTTAAGCCTTAAGAATTCTGGGAGTATTAACATTTTTCCTTGTACAAATATAAATTAGGTGTTGAATGCAGTGGTTTCCAGAATAATTAGATTTTTGCTTTCAGTAACTTCAGTGCAATCAGGAATGTCCAATAACTAAAGGCTAGGTTCCTTTAAAATAAAGGTAAATTCTAGGTGGGTTTTTCCCTTTTCTATTTTATGTGTTAGTAGGAGGTGAAAAGAGTTTAGTACTTTTTATTGTATACATTTTGGCACTTAAATTGATTTTTGGTGCTGGTGTTTTAGCTACTATTCAATTTTTACTTGATACCGTTGGATAAAATATTTAAACAAATTTTCCTTATGTCAAGTGATATCTTGGTTACACAACTAGTTCACTGCTAGGAAATGTGTGGGGTTTTTTAACCTCAGGGTAACTATCATGCATTAGTTATTCAAAGTTGAAGTTCAGACAGGATATGGCATGTTACTTGTACTGCAACATAAACAAATAAGGTCATCTACAGGTGTGGAGCAGAGTGAAGACAAGGTCTGTAACAAATTTCATTGACCAAAGGGCAGTGAGACATGCATGGTGAAGTCAATATACCAGAGTGCAGGGAGCAAAAAGAGGAGGATAAATGAAGCAAGGGAGGTACTAATACACTTCTGAGGGTCAAATGACAGTGAGAATGATTAAAATTATGATTTTGATTCATGTTAATTAGCTATGCACATGTGAGGAAAAAAGATCGGTGAGCAATCCAACTATTTCAAAAGATATGTTAACATATAATGCATCAGAATAAAGGAAATTTTCTTCTTAAGAACAAATTGTAGAATCCTTCTGTTTAAGGAAGTTCCTAAGATGCCTGACAGCAGAGTAGATCTTGAAAGAAGGACCTGAATACACTCAAAAAGTGGAATCTTATCAATTGGCATATGTAATTGAAGCTATCTTTTAGAAAAAATAATTTGCATGAACTTTAGATTGATTAAAAGACTATTGGGACTGTGGATAGCAATTCATGATTTTGGTGTACCTGCAGATGAATGGTTGCATTATTGCACAAATTAAGGTGCTAATTATTTTTATTAAAGTTTCTGCTTGAACATATTTTCTAGTTGGTATTAGTATCTGCAAGGAAATAGAAACATAGGGTAAAGCAGCAGTGTGAGAGTGTTACGCTTCCTGACAGCATTAGACTTTTTAAACTCAAACCCATCAGCTCTTCTTCTGTCCCTGCTGTGTATTACTGTCACAGATCTTGTATGATCTTAAGAGAAAACCAACCATACACTAAGAGCAGCAGCCTTTACAAATTCTTTTCCTGTTTTGTAGAAGTTTTCAAACAAAGCTCACAGCTGCACCTAATTCTCCCTTTCAGAATGCCACTTTTAAAAAATGTTTGTTTGCTTGTTTCCTAGTTTCCACATAGTTGGCATTTACAAATAGCATTAATCGCTGTTGACTCTTGTTGCTAAAGATAAAAAGCTTTGAGGTTTCATAAGAAGAACAGGGTTTTGCAGCCCTAAGTACAGAAGCTGACCTGGGGTCAGTTTAAGACTTAGACTATACAGGACCCAAGCTCTAGGAAAACTAAATAGCCTTCAAATTTTAACTTCAATATAAATAAATCCCTCCTTGTTATTCCTGGTTGTTGATGAAACTTTTATAAATATAACTTAGCTGTGCAGTGGTGAAATCTCTTGGGGTTTTTAAAGCAACACAAACACAAAAGAAATGCTGAGAGGTCTGATTTGCTCCATAAGTCTGTAATTGCAGGCCACACAGCCCTTCACATTGGTTAACATAGCTGATGTATCGTATGAAGTCTAATGTTCTGCTAGGTTATCTTCCAAGAAGCAGGGTATGTTAACTTGGAAATGGGGTGAGAGAGACAGCATTCTAATATGGTTATCTATCCTTGTGATAATAAAGCTATTTTTTAGAACTTTTTCATGGCAGTGTATCTACAGTATTGTATCTATTTGATATCTTCAGGTAGAAACTGCTTTACTTTCAAGCCTCTCCTTCTGTCCAAAACCTTGTGAGATTCATATCTATATCTTCTGGTTTAGCCTATGTTACTTACTGGGTGCTCAGTACAGCTGAATGGTTGGATTTGCCAGTCTTGACGATGCTTGTTTCTTCTCTATCCTAAAAACAGACTACAGACCAAAAGATACATACTCGGTTCTGCCAGACATTCAGGGCAGCTTCTGTGGTGTTTAATAGTAGAAAATAAAAATGCTTTACCTAACTTGGATGGGCATGCACTATGGGGATTAGAGATAAATCAGTATCTGAAAAAATTTATTACTCCTTCCTATTAGAGATAATTTTGAGACCAGAAGTGTTTTTACTTGACAATACAGAAATTCTTAACAACTGGATTATGTTAGAAATCTTACTTTTAAATGGCTAAAGTCAAATGAGCTGTGTCTTGCCCTGGGTGCCCAACTTATTGCTGCTCTGAGTAGACACTTTCTTTTAAATTCCAGATTTGGAAATGAGGCTCAGGTTTCCATGAGGAACTCTTGAAAGTATTTTTCTCTGTTGTTAATATTAAACACAGATCATCCTGAATTAGCCTTCTGAGTGTGCTCCTACAGAGAGCTTCAGACCTACTTCTAATTTTTTCCTACAACTTGTTGTTATTTCTCCTCTCACAGGACACATTATGTAAGTTTTTGTCATATAGTATACTGGTTTTAAAAAGAAACTGTATTTACACAGATGCTACTTACTGCCTGGTAGAGCATGCACACATATATATATTTGAAAGCTAATAGTCAAAGTTTCTGTGCTGAGGTTCACTTGATTTTAAAGTTCTTGGCAAATTAGCTTCATAGAATTGGATATAGGCAGTTGGATTTCTTCTTTCACGAACCTTTTTGTGTTGCATATCTTAACTGGTAAGCATTTAACTAGCATGGCTGTTTTACTGGGACATCTTCCAGGGAACCAATTTAGCTTAATGATAGTGAATGGCAATGACTGCTGTTTAATTGGGACATTATTATCCAAAATTCAGCTTATATGAAAAGTGGTTGGCCGGTGAGGTTAGGTTAAGTAGTGTTTAACCAGGTGTTAAATAGACCTACAGGCCTAAACTCTCTGCAGAGGAAGTAGCTGGATTTTTTTAACATATTGAAGAGTTTGAAGGTGGCATTATTTCTACTCATTACATTGTTAATACAGGACAGCATAATGCACATGCTCATTTTTTTAAAAAGCAGATTTTTAAGTGGTCCAGCAGTACACAGGACAACCTGCAGCATGAAAATGGCCTGCACCACACAGTGGCTTTGAGTCCTTGACGCTTCTTGACTCTCCCTCATTTGCTTTTGAAATTGTGTAAGGAAGGACAAATTTTAACATGTTCTTTGCACCCTAACAAAGATGCAGCTGAGAACTGGTAGTTTTTACAGAACTGTCTGATTCTGTACCTGAAGGAAGAACACAAAAATTGAGAGAGAGTTACAGACTGCAATTGGGTGATTCAGCTAGTGACAGTGTCTTAAGCAGGTGTCCAGGGGGTTGCTAGGAGGGTGACAGGAACAGACCAAAGCCCTTGAAACCGCTTACTAACTTAGTGATATTAATAAATACACTAAATGAAGTGTACTATTTTCTGGTTGATTATGTTCCATGTTAGTTTAACTCTGTCAAATACATGGGAATCTTGTACCTTGCCCTTAGTGGCTCTGTCACATAAAAAATTGGGCCTGTGCTTGAAGGCCTTTGATGTCTACCTCCATTATGTCAGTTTAACCACTCTTTGTTCCAGTTTTACAACCACAGCTCTTGCCTTCCTTTTCCACTTGATTTCCTATGCTATCCCCACAATGGAGCAATAAAGACACATTACTTTTTCTTCATTCATATTTTCACCTGCAGGTCTTTAATTCTTAAACTAAGTTTCTGAAGCAGTTTTTATTTAAGCATTGATATTGGATTACACTAACATTTCTGCCCCATTAAATCAAGCACTTTTATTGAGAAAATAGTAACATTAGTGAAGCATTTGTTTCATCTCCTCTTCCTTTGCTAGTGCCTGGAATATGGGGACCCTTTCCCAGTGCTGTTTTACTGTGGTTTAGGTGTGTGATCCATGAGCATCTCCTGAGACGGCTCCCCCTGGGAGAAGGGGCCCCTTCTGGCCTTCCCTGCCACAGAAGGACTTCACAGGGCAAGAAACAGCCCTCCACATTGGAAAAACACATTGGGGAGCTGCTTGTGATGCAGTCACTCAAGGGATGTCTGTGATAAACTATTACCAGAATGCCCATGTGTTCTGCAGAGCCTTCTGAAGGGGGCATATGTTTCAGTTTTATCCATAACTGCAAAGGACTAGGCTGTAATACACTATATCTTTTCCAGTCCTATGTTTCTATGCAAATTCATCCAAGATATACAGTAGTTAAGGAAATGTGAGTATCCTGTTTTCTGAACTCACCTTGTTTCCATTCTGAGAAACTTCAGTGCGGCTTTTCCCAAACAGCAAGTCACTTTTGCAGGAAATGGTGAGTCTACTGTTTCTGACACTTCCAGAAACTGAATCATGGAGACAGGCTGATTACAATTAACTGGATGCATGTAGTTTTAAAAATATACAATAGGGTATAATTAACAGTGAAATGTATTTCAAAATCCACTTGTTCAAGAAAAGTTTCAAGTTTTGCAGATTATTTTGAAGGTCTGTCTCCCTAGAAAACTGAAAAGGTGGCATAGAAAATTTTTCTAGTTTTCTAAGCAAACTTAAAGTTTCAAGCTACAAATGTTTTTCTGGTGTTTAAACAACAGAGCACAACACCTATACAAAGCTAACTTATAAAGTCCAGAAGGCACAAAAACTGCATGTGTGTGAACTTTCACAACAACTGACTAAACTTTAACAAAAAGCCAGATGTAGCTCTGTTTTCAGTTCTTCTAGAAAGCAAGCCTAATTACAGGGCTCCTACAAGGTGTGTTAATACAGAGCTGAGTTTGCAAACTTTGCTCTCTGATTTGTACTGTTTTCAAATAGCAAATGTAATTTGGTCTGCCTTTGCTCCATCACTTCGGTCTGTCAGAACAGTCATTTCCTATTTAATTGATAGATACAATAAATATAATTAGAATGCTTCTCTCTTGCTGCTGTTTACTTTCTGGAATAATGGCATTACCATTGGAATAAAATACTACTCAAGAAGTGTAAGTAGATAAGGATCTCATCTTAAAGTACTTGTAATAACACAAAATTGCATCTGGGTAAAAAGGCCATAAATGTAAAGCTCTGTCCCCAATGACTAGATAAAAAGTGCTTAAATGTAAAAGGAAGTTTCAAAATCACTTCATAATTTTTGAACATGACCTTAGTATTTGAATTGTGTGTCCTTGCATACAAAAATTGGCTTTCCAATTCCTGAAGTTCTGATTGTGCCTCTACAGTTGCAATTCTTCCATTTTTATAAGTGAATTCAAGATTTATAGGACTAGCAGCAGACTGAAAGATTTAGTTATTCAGGGCCTTTCCCTGAGTAGTAGGGGTGACGAGTATTGCTTATGTGAATATGCCCCAGTGCAAAGGTAGGTGAAAGTACCATAAAGGAAGAAGCAGATGAATTTGAGGACTGTAATAATGGCAATGAAATTGTAATTCAGTTGTATAAAATGCAAATTCATGCCCTTTGAAAGTAACAATAGGGATTTCTGCTCAAAGTGTGAATCTCATCAGCTGGAAGTGGCTGAGGGAGGGGAGGACTTTGTGTACTCTTTCACGAAATGACTATCAGGCACTAATGAGACAGAGCCATAAGAGAGATAAATGTGATCCTTCAGGACGCATCAAAAGATGTTTTTTTCCCAACTGAGAAAAGGATATATTAATGCTATTGTGCAAAGTACTGTACTGACACTCCTCAGAAAAGCTGACTGCAATTCTAGTTACCCAAAATTGTTTCGGAAGATGAGTTCAAATGGGAACAGATAAAGAAAGGTCTAGTAGCACGAATGGGGGGCTTGTCATGGAAAAGAGACTAAAAATGTATAACTGTTAGACCTCTGATGCACTTGTAGAAAGCGATTGCTTTTTCATCTTTTGTTTTGCTCTGCTGGGAAGAAAAAGAGCTATTTAAATTCAGAACAAATGGGTATTCTGGTAAAAGATGTTTGGCTAAGAAGTAACTTAATTATGAAGTTCTTCAGCAGGTTTCCAGTAAGTGCAATGTGAGTCTACAGGCTCTAATTGGTTTTAAAAACAGCTGTACCAGTTTGAGTATAATAAGGTGAGGTGACTGTGGTGATAGAAGACAAGGTGATACCAGAGCCATGGGATGCTTCATCAGTAGTGAGTATTTGGCAAGTTATAATGTCCTCAAGAGTGGTAACTCCACAGAGAAAGGGACCTGACTGTCCACATACCCTTGCTTTCTTCCAGGTGAGCCCCTCAGCATGGCAGAGGCATCCTGAGAGCTATCAGTCACTGAAAAAAGCAATCTTACTCCTGTCCTCTGGCTATTTTGCTTCTGTAGAGGCTTGTGTAGTACCACAATAACCTCCATTTAAGATGTTAAACTGGAAGACCGTTAAGCCTGTAAAAAAAAAAAAGTGTGTTTGGAGGAAAGTATTTTCTGCATGGATGATTCACATCTGTGAATCTTCAGAATGGAGAAAAGTGTTTGTTGATGCAGAGGGTGCATGTAAGAGTGAAGTGAAGAGGGAAACAAGCCTGAGCCATTGGGCTATCTAACTTCAACATTCCTAGGAAAATAGCGAGCTGAGTCCTACCTCTTCCCAACCCCCTCTCCCCATTCAGACACTTTTCTTCTAATAGTAGCAACTGATGCTTAAAATTCAAGGAGAGAACTTAAAATTACTAACGCTGGCCCAGGAGAGTAACAACAGGGTTTAACATATGCTCCTGCCATTAGTGTTTCTTGGTAGCTACTACACTCACAGCAGGTGGCTGTGGTGAATCTGACTCTGCAGTAGTTGCAAAAGTTAATTTTTAACTAATTCTGAATCTTTTTAAAGTATTGTAGTGTGATGCTTTCAAGATCTTAACTATTACATTAAATTTAGGTTGTTTATTTGCAACTATGATCAAAAGAGTGAAGTATTAGATTTTATGGAATCTGATATGCAACTTTTACTGGTTAAATAGAAGTGCCAGTAAAATAACTTGCAAGAACAGAAATGAAATCTTTCACAACATTCCTTTATAATTAGGAGTTTTGCTAGCCTCTGAACAAGAGAGAGTATAAATGCAAACTGTGGAGTTGACCATGCACAGTATTGAATTCCCGAGAGGCAACCATTTAGCAATTCTCAGGAGAATATTGGCAGCTTATGGGAATGCAGGTAGAAACAAGGAAAGGAATAGAAATATCATTTGATGGTCAATAATAACGGTGTGTTTATTCCTGTAATTTTGAAATTACAGGAAGATCTAGAAATGAGCTAAATAAGAAAACACATGAACAAGCAGGCTAAATGGAAGGAACTAATCCAGTAACTATTTACTGAGCTATGACCATGACAATCTATGGACTTGCAAAATCTCACATTAATTTGGTTTCAGAGTCTTGTAAAATGCTTCAACTTTAATGTAAAACCAAAGGCATTTGAAAATATATTTTTTTTACTCTTCTCTTATACCTTTTTATCCCATGTATGTTTAGGCCTATGATAAATATGTATATTCTATTTAAGTAGTTATATACAATTATATATATAACATATATATGTAACATATTTAACATATGTAAAAACAAGAGAATTGCATATTTACAAGCATTGTTGTACATGCTGGTGTCTGCTTCAGACCAGAGGGCATTTGCAATAGTCTCCACAGAGTGATTCCCCTGCCCAAGGTTGCCCTTGCTCAGGTAACATATGCATACTACTTTCTTGTCGTGCCTCCATATTTTTAATGTTGGGGGACCCACAGTAATGTGTCTGTAGCTAGCACAAGGTCCACTGATGCTTGCTGCCCAACTTTCAACTACCTTCTAGCAAGGCCTTCTATGGCAAACCTGAAACATGAGTTATGAAAGGTGTTGAGGAGCCCAGATGTGTATTTGCAGACAGCCTCTGCTTGAGGAGGAGGCTGGTGCCATTGTGAGCAGTGCTATGGCAAAGGACCTCCATTTCTGATGCACTCACCTCTGTTCCCTGGATAGGAGTGACTTAGGAGGAAGAAATGATGAAGGCTTGCAGTATCAAAATACACGCCTGTATCGCTTCAAATTGAGCCCTTTAGGAGAAAAGTTATGAATTGGGATCAACCACTAGATGGAGACATGTACATGTAGACTGTACAGGCATATTATAATTCAATGTTTCCAAACTGTCCCAGTAAGACTGACGTATAATGTTGTCCTGACAATAGCAAAGAGCAAAAGAAAAAAATCCATAGAATTACATTCTTTCCTATTGAATGGTAAAGTTCAGTAATTTAATGATATGCATATCGTGCAGTACAGGAGTTGGTGCAGTGATAAGTACTCTATTTAAGTGAAATATAATGAAAAGCCTAGGGCAGATAACTAATACAGTGTCATTTTGGTAAATGTTCTTACTTCCTTTTAATAACAGAGGTGCTGGGTGTGGGTGTTTTTTGAGGTGGGAACATGGTCAGGTTTATTTACAATACGATTAAGAGGATGGCATACCATTATAATGTAACATTTTATAGACCTTGTAAACAAAATGGTTACAGGAACACTTAAGGTAGCAAAGTCAAGCATCCAAAAGTTAGGAAATGCAAGAATTAAGACTTGCATATCAAAAAAAAAAAAAAAGTTGCAGACTCATCTGGTGTAGCACTACAATGTGCTCTCTAACCACAGTGTTGCTATTAATCTGTGGTGTCTTTGCCTTATTCAAAATGCTACTGGGAATTGCTCACAGAGTGAGCAGTCCTCAATATTTTACCTCACTGTAATTGTACACAGTGAGGCCACAGCCAGCTCTACTGAGCAAGTTGTGTCAAAGCTTCAGAAATCTTGCCTTTATGCATCTTCTGTAAAATGAATGGATGGTATTATCCCTGTGTAATAGACAAAAGGAAGAAACAAAAGGAGAAGTATCTGCTGAACATGGGTATCTAGTATGTCTTTATTTTCAGACAATTAAGAACATTACAGAGCCATGGAGATGTTTTTATTTGCAATTCTATATACATACTTCAGTTGCAAGTCATCCATCCAATGGCTCCTTCATGCCAAGTATTTCAAGTACTACATCAGATAAGGCAGAAATTCTGTGAAATGTTTATTCTTGCATTGTGTGATGCTGACTTATCCTACCTATCAGTCAGGTTAAAATCTTTTTTTTTTTTCGTTCTTTGCCCTTGACAGCATCAGTTTTGTGAAAACTATGCAACCTTATCTTTCAAAGTATTTTGTGGCAAGCTGATTAACTCAGTATAGCAATCTTTTCCTAGGAGACATGGCACTATTGAAATGAGAGTTACATCTGCTTGCCAACTACCTCATATGTACCAAAATGGATATTACTTGAAGTAAGAAAGATTATAACGTCCGGTGTTGCTCTATAAAAGCAAATATAGAAAGCTCTAGAGGGAGGCAAATTGGAGGATATGGCTGCCTGCCTCAAAGGAGAAATCAGGAGAGAATAAAAGAAGTTACTCAAATGTATCCATCATGTACCAGCAATAAGTGTTACCTGAAAAAAAAAAATTGAAAATTGCTAAGGGAGAGTAATTTGGCTGCTTATATTGATTAGGGAGCTTGGAATGTAATAATGGAAAGAGGCAAAATAAAAATTCTGAATTACCTCTAAAAAGAGGGTGAACGGACTAATTTAAGGCTTTGAGTTGAAAGTGAGCTACTGAATTTAACATGGGCTAAATATCTTATAAAAATAAAATTACAAAGACACCGCAAATTCTAATAACAGGCATATTTCTATCTCATTCGAAAGAGTTCACTTTGTGTAATGCAATCATCTATTTTAGAGAACTCACTGAAACACCATATCTCCTTATTTTGTTTTCTGAAACTCTAATTTTGTTATGAAAGACTGATTCTTCTACGAGTCTTTCTCATTAGGGATTGCTCAGATGTTCCCTTGTGTGAACCGTGCCAAACTGGAGGTGTTTCTGGTGAAAGGAGGTGTAAAGTTTTGATGAGTAGCTTTTGTGTGTGCCTGCCTGCCTGGCTTTCTCTTTATGAAGATTTTTGCATCAGTAAGGTTACTTCTAACGTGTTTTCTTTCTGTCACTGTGACAGGTGCATTCTAATAGTTCTTGATTTCTGTTTTGTATAACTATCCTTCTCCATTTATTTGAGGGAGGAGCTTCTCTCTTGAAGAGATAATACTTTTTTGAAAGAGGCGTTTCTTATCATGGTTCAGTTAATTGACTTTTCTCATACTCCTTGCAGTTCAGCTGATTGCAGTATTTTGCAATTACAAACTGCTTTATATGGCTTCTTCCATATAGTGTATTGAAAAATGGTTTATTATCATTTATACAAAACCAGATTATGAATTCAAAGGCAGATGCACAGGTTATGTGAGGAAATTACACACTTTCTTTGAAATGGGGCACCTGAACACAGCAAAATGAATGAGACTGACAGCTTGTGGTAAACTGAGTTTGAAGGAATTCATGGTATTTTGGAGTGTAGTTTAGATTTCAAGAAAAACTGAACCTTATTGTGTGCTTAATTATGGAATTAAAGAAATTGTGTATAAAACTACAATTTCTGATCTTAGCCACTACAATAAAAAGATGTATTTTCCTACACTACATAACGTGTGGAACTTGCATGTATAAATCTCAATCCAGATTGAGTTACAGTATACTGCTCTCCAGCTGTACAAAAAGCCTTTGTGCACCCAGCATGTTCTAGCATGAATCTCTAACTTCTAATAAATAGCTTCACTATTGCCCAAAAATATAAGGGCTTTTTTCCAAGGAAATTCAAGTGTAAAGTTAAGTTGATAGTGCTGGCAAATAGATTTGCTCATGATGCTTACTGTTTTCCAGGTGTAGTGCCCCCGTTTTAAAATGAGTATTAAGGTCAATAAACTCAAAAGCAGTAGGAAAAAACCCAGCAGACTTTACTGGTAATGAGCAAATAGTGAAGCGTCCCGAGTTCTAGCTTGCCCTCTGGTTTTGCCGCCTCCTCGTCCCAACTCCCCCCCCGCCCATTTCTTCACTATAGAGAATAAAAAACAAGGGACTTCCTTTCCCATCGGGACAATGTGATAAGATACTGCCACCTACAGGTGACACATCTCTACTTGAACCTGTACCGTGCACAAATGTATCTTTGGAATGCTGTGTATAACCCTAGTATTTCAGACTTTTTATTTTTTTAATTTTGCAAATTATAATTTTTTAAGAGAGTCCATGAGAAATGCATGTAGCTGCAAGATATGTAGCAAAATTCCTGTTCTGTTTGCATGATGCCTGAGTAGAGGTAATTTGGAAAGTACTGAGAATTTAAGCTTATACCTGAAAATATTTATGAATGTGAAAATCTTTGTGCCCTGGAAAGTCCCTCTGAAGTCCAGAGGGGCTGGTCATGAGCAGAAAAGCTAATCATGTATTCAGTGTCTATTCAGTGTCACTGGGTAGGATCATATGCCAAGAAAGCAGAATTCTGTTGCATTATTTGACTATTAAGCTTTGAATATGAGCAGCATCTTTTAACAATAGCTTAAAGTTAACCATCATATTGAATGCTTCTATGATTTTTATCATAGAACAAAAAATCAGGATGCCAGAAGATCAGTACTGCTTAAGTTAGCATTAGACTAAAGATTTTTAAAAACCATTTTAATATTACCATTTCTGTGGCTTTCAAATGTCCTCAGTTTTAAGGTACTTCTTCGCTCAAAGGATTTGAAGAAAGATTTGAAGCCATTAACTCTATATTGGACCTTGTTTCAGGCCTAATTGATTGTTAAGGGATATTACAGAATAGTCATGCTCTGGGAAGTAATGTGCTAGAAATAATCCTCTCTGAAGAATTGTATGTTTGATGTACGCTGCTGAAGAAGGAAATGGTGACCTTTTATTAAAGAAATAAAAAGCCTGAAAAATGAGTTTAACTTCTATGGATTTATTTTGGAAGCAGGATCAAGTATCAGACAAACTGGTTTTGGACTTGTAGCTCAAGTGCCAAACAATTTCTTGACTAGCTATTGTTGATATTGTTACAATAAATCAGAAGAGATATGAACACTATCCAAGTAGCAAAGATGATGAGATATTCAGGGTATTCATATCCCAGTTCAAGAAAGCATTTAAATTCTTACCATCAAGTAGGTCCTTAGGTCTGGCTTTAGCAAAATGCTTTTCTGAATTGTGACATGCATAGAAAATACTTTTGACTGCATATGTAAAGCTACTGCAGTGATATGCAGACCATTCTAAACGTATGGTAATTAATGTCTTATTGAAGTATATCATTATGCCTTCCATAAATACTGCATTCTATTCTACTTAACCACCTTTTTTCTCTTTCATCCTCTTTTTTCTTTCTCTCCTTTTCTTCATTATAATTATCAGCTTTTCTGGTTTTTTTTTTGGTTTTTTTTTTTTTCATTTTGAATACCTTAGAACTTCTTGAAAAAGTGAACTTGTTATCAGGTGTTTTTTTCACCATATATCCTGACCAGAAATGCTGTTCTCTTCTACCTCATTAGATATTTTTTTTAATATTTTTTCATTACTGTTTTCTTGAATCCCAGATCTTGCTAGACACAGGGCTGTGGGAAGCAGCTCATTGTTTGGGATTTCAGCACGTCCAGAATCTTTTTAGGGTAACTTCAGTTTACATTCAGCCAATTACTTTAATCTTCTGCAGTTTTTAATGTTCTTTCAGATCTATTAAATGAACTGAATTGCTGAGACAAGTCCATAATATTCAGTTCAATGCTCCTCATCAGAGTGTGAAACTGGCAAAATCCTCAGCTCTTGAACTCTGCTGAAGCATGCTTATCCCCAGGTAGACGGAGGCACGTGGCTAACAAGGTGCACCAAAAGCCAACCCAAGGAAAGGGGAGGCAAGGAAGGGTGAGGACCTATAAAGGTACAGGAGAGAGGGGCAGAGCTGTATATGGTGGAAGGAGAGAGCAGAAGGAGAAGAAAGATTAACTGCTATGTTGGCAAGTAGAGAAAGGAGAGGCAGTCGGAAAAGGTAGAAAAGAAAGGTGAAGAAATGAGAACTTGGGAAGGGGAACAAGGAGGGGATAGGCATGGTCAAGGGAGGAGGTATCCCCTGGGAGGACATCCCAGCAAAATGGATTGCCTAACGCTGATCCAGCATGTGATACATACTCTTAACTTCAAGCATATGAAGTCAATGCACTTAGAGTAAGTGCATTCTAAGTACCCTATTGAATCAGAGGCAAAGAGCACAATTCCGTGTTCAATTTAGCCTTTATATACATTTAACTCTTCAGTGGGACTTTTGTGAGCTGTATCTTTTTAAAAGTTTACAGAATCAGGTGTGCTTTTGTATGAGAGAATTCATCCAATGTAATTTCATTGGCAGCACAAATGTACAGCATATTTACATGTACAGCTGTGTGTTTATCTTTTTGGTTATTTGACTTGGCTTGATCACGCATTTGTTACTCTTTGTCCAGAATATCAGCTACATTTTGCTTTGTGCACTGATAATACATGGTCTGATCCAAAGCCTACTAAAGCTAGTGAAAAGCCTCATTACTTCTGTAGCTTTTAGATCCAACTTGTAATATACAGAGAGGCCCAGATGAAAAAGGATAGCTTTTGAATATCTGCAGCAAGAGAGGGACATTATGCGGCTTTAATACTGAAGTGTCATAAAACTTCAAGAACCCACTTTTTTTTTGTAAATTAGAGCTATTTTTATTGCACCTATAGGTTTGTAAAAATGCAATTATTCTTTCCAGTCTTAAAAGAAGAGGTTAGCGCTCTCTGAAGTTAACAAGATCACTATGCTAATTATTCCTTCTGTTACTTCCCTTTATAAAGGTCTACATCTTTTCATTGCTACTGCTACTGTTGCCTGCAGGGTCATTTTCCAGATCTTATTCTGAATCAGTGCATGGATGCGTTATTGAAATGCATATGAAATGGACCTGCTCTGACAATAAGTGTCGCACCAGGATGACAGAATTAGATCTGGTTAAGTTTGGTCCCCAAACTCTGTAAATGACATTTCCAGATTGTTATTCCTTATCAAATATCATAGGAAACTTTCCCAGACAGAAATTGAACCTAAATACCCAAACCCAGGAACTTTCAAGTATTTACATCCTTTAGGCTTACTTGCACAATCCTACCCCTCATTGCTGGGATGACCAGCAGTGAACACAGAGCCAGCAGTTGGGAATTGTTGGTGTGGTTCCGGGAATTCATTAAGCCCAACACAGACAAACTAAGAGGCTTGCAACTGCACTTCTGCATCAGTTCACAGCTGCAAATATCAGTAGGGTGACTTCCAGAAATGCTGAGTGCAGTACGCTTTCCATTTTCATCATGAAAGCAAAAGTATCTTGTGAACAGAGCACTCAAGATATGGAGCAGAGCTCTGGAAGAGGTAAAACCAAAGATGCAGCAGGAAAATACAGTGAGCTGTACTGGATGCCACTGTGAGGACTAGCCCTGTTATAGCTTGACACCAAACCTGAGTTGTGCTACATGCTTTTAACTACGAAGACTAGTTTTTCTTACCTGTTTTGACCTGGGACATCTCCGTCCTGTGAGGAGTTTAAAGGCTAAAATATGGCATAAAACTTGATGTTAATTCAATTTTGTGAAAAAGTAAGTTTGAACTGGCCTTTGGAATGAGCAGAGTTTTCAGGCCAGTTTCTAAGGGTTCTTGAAGATCTCTAATCTGAGGTCACTAGAGAAATTTTTGCCATGATTAAAAGGTGGTTTGGGGAAAAAACCTTTTGAGTCTCAAATTCTTTTAAGTCCTGTATGCTAGTTGACCCTGCATAAGCTTTCAATTACTTGAGCATGTATGGGCCTCAAAAATTTGTGCTGAGTCTGTTTTGCTTTAGCCTATACTTTTACATAGTTTCAGCAAAGGTAAATCAGCTTTTTTCCAAGCCCAGTGTTGCTCATTTTTCTTTCTGTGTGATAATTATTAGAGTTGCTAAGGGTTAGCATGACCTGTGTGCTCTGCTGTGATTCTATTACTGAAATGAGGAATGAACACTGCAGCAGGAACTCCAGTTTTTTGGTTGCCTCTTTAACCATGGTGACTTCCTAACTCAAGCATCACCTCCCCACCCTGTTTTGAGCTGCTTCAGCAGTTTGTTTATATTCCAGAAGTCTTACTTTTCACTTCTGTATGCGAAGGTCCATAGGTGACTGCTGCAGGTGTTTGGAGGCATTTCAGCCATTCTTAGCTGGTTATTTTGCCTTTTTCCATTTCTTGCAAAATAATTTTTTAAGTTTATCAGAAAAGTTCAGAGTATTTCAGTGTGTGGAGTGCTTGCTTGATCCCTGACACTGGTCAGATTGTGTAGGTATTTGTTTGTGTGTTGGGTCTGGCTGAGATGGAGTTAATTTTTCCTATAGAAACCCTCATACTGCTGATCTTTGTATTAGTAACTAGAAAGGTGTTGATAACACACCAGTGTTTTGGCTACGGTTGAGCAGTGCTTCAAGGCTGTCTGTCCAGCATTCTTCACTCACCAGTAGGCCTTCAGAAGTGGGCAAGAACCTGAGGGGACATAGGACAGATGACCCAAACTGGCCAAAGGAATATTCCACACCATATGATATCTGCTCAGCAATAAAAGCTAAGAGAAAAAAGGAAGATGGGGGGGTGTGTGTGGAATTTGTTATTATGATGATTGCTTTCCAGAACATCCACTACATGTATTGAGGCTCTACTACCTGGGAAGCAGCTGAACATTGCCTGCTTATGAGAAGTAGATAATAATCTTTTGTTTTCCCATGTTTCTGTGCATAGCTTTTGCTTTATTAAGCTGTCTTTATATTGACTGATGAGGAGAGGTGTTTTTCCCATCTTTTTTCCCCCTGTCCTGATGAGGAGGGAGTGATAGACAAGCTATGTGGGCATCTCATGTTCAGCCAAAGTCATCTCACCACAGTCAGTTATTTGCATGTTTGAGGTATGGTATTTTTTTCTCTTTAGCATATTCAGGAAATATGCTAAAGCATCTCTGAAGTTGATTGCCATCACTTTTTCTTTCATTCATGGTTTCTCCAGTTTTTTTTTTCTTCTTTTGTAAGCATTACAGTATATCTCGTCAAAATAGTAATTTACTTTGAGACAGACTGGGTTCTCACAATATTTTCCATCCTAGAGATTTGGTGGTTGCTGTGTGCCGCTTCGTTCTGTATGACCAAGTACAGAGCTAACCTTTATTGTAGAGTCAGGATACTTGTATTTGTAAGCCATCTACAACAGGTAGCCCTGATATACTTTCTTTAATGGGATTTCATCGTGTTTCTATGAGCAGCTGAAATAAATCGCTTTTTAAAAAGTGCCATATTACATTAAACGAGGTTATGTGCAGTTATCCTCTGTCATGTGAAATAATTCACAGTCTCACAAAATGCAAGCTGGGAAGCCACCTTCAGGCATTTTAAGATATTTATTATTTTTTTTTCTTCCAAGCTTTGGAAATAGCAATTTGAACAGAATCCATAGCCCTGTATAACAATAGTCTGGTAAAGAATTTTTTCTTCTTTAAGCATGATCCTGCCATCTGTATTAATACAAAAAAAACCTAACTAGTGAATTATTTTCAAGCTTTTTTTTTTTATGAAGGTACCTAAAATTTCTTTGCTTATAGTAAATTTTATGTGTGTGGTAAAAAAAATATATTTTGGGTAAGAATTTTAACAGAATCCTTTAGAAAATATCAGGACTGAATAGCTGAATTAGTGTTATTGATAAGTCTTGGCACAAAACAGTAAGAAAGCTGTTTTCAGTATTTCCATAGGAGCTTAGTTTTTATACTCAAAACATTGACAGCCTTAATATCTTTGGCCTGAATTTGTCTGAAGTTAGTTAATCCATTAGTTCCAATAAGAGTGCTCAAAAGGTTAAAAACTTAAAAGTATGAACCCAAATTAAAGGGAGTAGAAAGATAAGTATGCTATTTTTGCACCCGATTGTTGATATTCCACAATGGGCCCAAGTGCTTGGTGATACAGGGCCCAATACCTAGTGAAAACATAACCATGAAATATGATTTCAAATAAAACTTTAAAATGAGGAGAAACCACTCTGAATATGTGAGGCTTAATAGAATATAACTGTTTTTATCAGTGTTGGACACACGCCACACAGATAACTTCTACCTTGTTTAATAGGATATTCATTCCACATCTATGCAGCAGTATGTGGAAACTGTGTGGTATCCAAAGGGTAGTGTCAGTTTTCTTTTTCCCCAAAGCCTTATTATGCAGAGAGAGTACTTGGATAGTTACTGGTTTAAGAAGTTGCTTTGATTTTATGTGTAGGAGTTTGAGCTTGTGTATCACAGTACTTCAGTGGTGCTCACACTCGCGAAAACAGACTGTCCTTCAGACATCTGAGGCCTCTTTCAGAAGCATTTTGCTTTGTCGTTTTACCCGCAGAAATTACTGAAGGACACAAATCTATCTACTTTCCCCTGTACACAGAAAAAGCCTCCCAGGCAGAGGTTTCAGTTCAGCACATTCATTACCTTTTAATTGCTTCTAAATTGCATTGTGACCCGCTGCATCAATAGCTGAATCTAACAGAAACTAGCACAATCTGAGCATATGTGTTGTTAAAAGCTTAACTGGCAGTTGTTTTGCTACTGCTCTGCGTAAAGGACACTGCATGAAGGACAATGTGATTTTTGAGATGTTTTTCAATAGTTTAATGTTGTTGGGAAGTGGCTTTAAATATCAGCCTGTTTATATGCCAGAAATGCTACTTTTGGACAATGAGCAGCATAGAACCTTGCTATATTACTGACAGATGTGAACATGTATGTTTTAAGTTTTACTTCTTACTGACTAAATGTAAAAGTGTCAATGTCAGCTGTGGCATGTGCGAGATTCTATGGAAAATGTTCTTGCGTGCAAAGTCACAAGTGAATAAAAGCATTTTATTTAAGATTCTAAGCCGTGGTATAAAAATCACCCTTGGAGAAATGAGAAGCTTGCATACATTTTAGGCTGAGCCACAGCAGGCACAATGCCATAAAAGGTAAGCTATCATACCAACCACTGTGGAAGCTAAGTCTTCCAGGGGAACAATGATTTTTATACCTTATTCAAAGCTATTTTGCAATTACTTATAGAATGTAACCATACTACCCTACCTGCTAACAATTTCAGCCTGTTTGCATGTGTTTGTTATTCCTTTGTTTTACTCCTCCCCACTACAGCAAAAAAGTATTGTGAGCCTGAGTGACGTTCACTGTGTGTTGCAAGTACACATTCCATTTCCTTCACCCCTTATATTTAGTAATGCACATGTATAGGGTAAGTGCAGCTGTTACACCTTTAGAATTTTTTTGGAGCATGGTCTTGGTAATTTTTTTCCCTGGAAAAGCATTTGGCTAAGAGTGAAGAATAGCACTATTTTTACATGGCAGCTTCCTTTGAAATTGCCCTACTTTAGGGGTTGTATCTGTTATAATAGCCTAGCACCAATGACTTTTATCTACCATAAAGACTGCTGTGGCTTCATTCTGTAAGACATTTTCCACTTCAGCACCAGGCAACATTTGGATTGCTCCACAGACCACACCAGTTTCTCATTGTGGGACACTGGAGAAAGGTGGTTTGACTCTGTTCCTAAATGATTTGTCTATTGGCTAATACATACAAATGCTTGGGTTAGTTCTGTGTTTTCAAGTTTTGAGGACACTGTTTCTTGAACTCTTTAATCTGAAGAGGCTTTTCCCAAGCATGCTGTGAAGTTTAGAAATCCTAGATGTCCTTGAACTGCAACAGCATCACCCAAGTCCTTCCAGGTTACTAGGTGTACCGTGGTACAAGAGAGACCCCTAGAGGCAATGAAGTGCTGGAAGTGGCACATGCTGTAATAGCAGTTGAGGAGAAACAACAGCAGCTTCTGTGCAATGATTCTTGATGGATTGAACCACCAAAGACCAGAGGTACAGTGTTATGTCTGTACTGGATACCACATTCAGATAGAAGTCAATTCTGAGGTCATATTCCAGTTTAGCAGCACAGTCTTTCAGGTTGTATTCTTTATTTCGTGTACTCATTTGAATACAGATGCCTGTTAGTGTACTGAGAGATAAGCATGAAGGGTATTGGAGCTGCAAAAGACTCTTGGACTACATCTACCCCAGCTATAACTGAACCTCAAATGTCTGCAAAGCATTCAGGAAATGTTTCAGACTGAAATGAAATGTTTGGCTGGAAATCATAGAGGAGACTTACTGCCTTTTGCCTAGTTAGAGGCGTTAATAAAATTATTAAGCTAATTAGATTTCCATTACATATAAAGAAAAATGACCAAAAATCTGTAGCCAGAGTTATGTAAGTAATTAGACTACATGGTTACACTCTTCAACTCTGACCTTAAAACCGTAACATCTATCAAATACATGAAGTGTTGCTTCAAAGCTACTTTCAAATCTATCATAAGGATGAGTAAATAGATTGTTCACAAGCACTAGCCTGGTTAAGTCAAAGTATTAGAAATATTAACTATTTATATATATATTTCTCTTTTGAAAACGCTTTGCTTCTTGCTGCATTAAAAAAGGAAGCCCACATTTCCACTCTGCGTCCCAGAAAGCAGAGATCTCCTAATACAAAAGATCTCTTAGACTGATGCATTTCAATAAAGTTCAATGGATTATTTCAATGAAAGCTCTATCTCAATTTTTCTCCCCATATGGTAGCTTTCAGAAGTTGGCAGATGTGATCTACTGCAGTGCTAGACAAGTTTTTTGCTCTCCTTGAGCCAAGCGAAAGTTTACTGACCTTGCTAAATAAAAAGCTAAATTCAGAAGTTGTAGATTTTTTTTTCACTTTCTTTTTTCAAAAAGAAAGCTGAATACCAATGTCTTAATTTCAAAAGCTGGATGAGTCACTCCAGGTTCAGACTTTTACAGGGATTAGTCATTGCATTGTGGGTCTCCACTGTTCTCAATAAGCACCACATGATGTTTGAAGAAAGGACTCAGTTGAGCTCACTGTCATGCTCTGGCTCTGCCTGCAGGAAGCTAGTTGGATGCAAACGAGCTCAGACTTGAAGCCACATCTCTCTGCCCTTCATGAGCAGAAGGAATATCTGATTGTTTCTACCTGTTCATTTATGCATACTTTTGTACCTATTGATTTTTCTAATGAGGCATGGGTCACTAAAGACAAAGCTTACAAAGCAGAATTTAGGCACAACACTCATGCCTAAACACTGGATAACTATGGGGTGTGCTAAGCACAGCGTAGCTTGTAAGTTACAGTTGTGATATCAAAGGACTCCAGGACAAAAATATTCAGACCTTCTGCTGTTGAAACATTTATCTTATGCAAAAGAGACTATTTCCTTTAAGCTTCCAAGTGTTATTTCTGCTATAGATCCATACTGGATTCCACGTAATGCCGATTGTTCTCAGCCACCATGTTCAGTTGCTTAAGGCTCTTTGGCTTCTTTCATGACTGTGGCAGCATGAACTGAACAAGCAGCTCAGTATGCGGTAGGTGTAGGTTACCATTGCAGCTTACCTGAGAATCCCTCCATACCACTCTTTTTTTTTTTCCACACTGCAGGAGTGTAAACTTGCCTGGCAGATAGTGACACTGAAAGGATTTCCTTGCTGGTGTGCATCAGACTTTTATCTAATCCAAGTCTGTTTTCTTCCATGTCTTGGCAAACAGGCAGGAAAAAGGGAACCTCCATGCTGCAAGAGGATGTGAGTTGGTATCAGGTCCCCTCAGGCAAGGACAGACCTATAAGTTCTTTGTTATCAACTTTAGGTTGCACCAGGACCAGTATAATAGAGTTGCCGTACTGACACTTCAAGTTTCTTCAGACTGAGGCTCAAAGGTGCTTTCATTTAATGTGAGTTAGGCTTTTTTTTTATTATTATTTTTGACAGCTGGAGAGGTAACATCCTTTTTCCAAGGTCACAGAAGATAAAGGGATCCTGGGGAAGAGAAACCAGGTATCCTGGCTCTCATCCCTATACATTAGTCTCAAAACATCTTTTCCTTCTTTGCCCTTACGTGTTTCTCTCTTTTGCTTCCACATTATTGGTGGATTTTTTGCTGTACTGTACAAACTGCTAAGCTTTGAAAACACAATGTTGTACCTAATGAGTGGTATAAATTTTCTTGCAAGTACTGTGTATGTAGTATAACCATATTAACACTGACAAGGTAGCTTTTATGATTGCTGAGTAAATCTGGAAGACTAGGTCCTAAGTAAAGTTAATACCTGCCATGTAGATATTAAGCAAGGAATAAACTACTTTTCTTTGAAATAATTTTGGTCCTTGTAGGAGTCTGAATGTTTAATTTACCTCATTAGTTATTAGAAAATATTCACAGAAAAACTCAAGACATTAAAACAGACTGCAACCTCCTATATTTTTCTTCCTGAAATTTTGGCATCTTTTTAAAAATATGAAATGGAAGCAGCACAATGTTGACAAATATAGCATAATGAAATAAGCACACATCAATAAAGTAACTTCACTATGGAATCCTTCCATCCTCAAACTTATGATTCTGTTTGGAACTTCAGTTGAAATGCTTCTTAATGAAAATCTCATACAGTTTGAAAACTAAGTTCTGTGGTGTCAAAAGCATTTAGTGGGGAAAAATATAAGAAATCACCCTGCACGTGAAGTAAACAGAAAAACGATGCCAAAACAGAGCAGGAAGCAAACTGAATTATCACTATCACTGAATCAAGTCTGCTTCATAAGGTTCATGTGTTACAGTAGATAATAAATATTGCAGCACTCTGAGTCTACCTAAAAATGCTCTATAAATCCACCTTCTGTTCTAGCAGTGGTGAGGTAAGGTTGAATATATGCTGATAGCTGAAGTAAGCTCCTGTAATTCTGGGGATAATAGGGGTCAAAATGTATCACTCCATCCTAATCAGAGTAGCCTTTAGGCTTCTCAATTTTATGCTCAGGTGCCTGTGTTCTCAAGAGTCCGTTAGGAAAGGGAGGTTTTCTAGGGTGTAGTGAAGTATAATTACACCTGTGAAAGAAATGGGGGTAGAGTATGCAGCAGTATTGTGTTACTTAGGGATCATCTCATTCAGGGGAAGTTATTTGGGGATACTGCAGTGGAATGGGAAGATGAGATTCATTGTTCTGTGTCAACTATGAGAGTTAAAATACCCAATAAAACCCTCTTGCTCTATAGGATCTCACAACCCCACAATAAGGAATGCTGGGAAGCTCAAATTACTTCTCACTGTGGAGGAGTATTTTCACCTGTTCTAATTTAATACCTGAATGAGGATATAAAACTACTTCCATTTACACATTTAGAGGTGAACAGGTAGATTTTCAGTAATCAATATTCCTTGATCTGTAGCTGTTGATAAGGATTCACAGAACTGAATGAGCTTTCCTGAAGTGCTCTACAAATTTCTGTCTGCTGAGTTACTCTGTCTCTTTGGAGTTGTCTTCCAGCTCCAAACATACATATTTGTTTTTATTTTTCCAAGTCTGCGTTGGTCCTAACCCCTATAGTTTTTTGGAACTACTACTCATACTTCTTTTATTCTGGAAACATAGTAAGCAAACCATGGCAGCTGGGAGGCCACAGCTAATAACACCCTAATACAACTGAATATACGTCTATCAGCTTGAGTCCAAGTACAGTCAGATTTGCCTGCTCTCTTATACAGCATGCATCATAACACACATTTGCTAATTGGTTCCATATCTTGTTCACTTACTGCCTATACCAATCATTTTTCTTACTGTGCTCCAGGCTGTATTCCCTGATTTCATGTCTTGCTGTGTAACCTTGGAAAGGGCATGAACGTTGTAAATTTTGAAATTAGCTTGCTTTGTGGGCTTTTTTCCACCCTCACTATAGCCTTGCAAGAGAATCAGCTTTAGGCTTTTACTGAAATAGTTTGGATTCTAAAGTATTGGGCAATAAATTGTATATTCTAATGTTATTTCTTTATGGTTGCAACAAAATTGTCTGTAAATATAAGAACAATTTGCTTGTGACCTCTTTAGAGTTAGAGGTGAAGGACAGTTTGGCTGGCACACCAGCATAGTTTGATTATCTCCTCTATTAAAACTACCTATGTTCCACTTGAATACATATTTCCAGGAAAGTAGAGGGTGACTGGGGAGTTAGAAATGACCCCATGGGTTGTGGAAAAGTGCAGCTGGGGGATACTGGACATTGAGCTCTGTTCTGGTATCATCTGTTGATTTTTAGATGATTACACTTATTTAGTCTGAGAGCCGTCTAGATTCTTTTTGTGAGCAATTGACATCCAACATGTTATCAGTTAAAATAAGTGAGATTATGTATTGTTTGGGAATGTGATTTTTTTTTTTTTTCTCTCTGGACCATATTGTGAGAGCTTAAATAATTAGTGTACACTGCATACTTCTGCTAAATTAGTTACAGGTAGATGAAGTGAAACCCATTCCTGGAAAACAATTTTGTATTCAACGACAAACTTCTAAATGCTTTTGGGAGAAACACTGGTGGAATAAGAATACATAACAGATTGCTTTTTTATTATTATTATTATTATTATTATCTTTCCCCCCTTTGATATAAAGCTCTTAATTTAAGAAAAGTAGCTAAGAGAAGTCCTGCCTGGGAAATTAGTGAAAATAAGCCTTTGAAAGAAATAGTGAAATAATTAGTGAAAATTAATCTTCAAGTAGAGCATATGGAAATCTCATTGCTTGGATGCAATGGATACTTCAATCAAGTGTTTGCTGACTTCAGATTTGTGAAGACTTGCACCATCAACTGGGCTGGAGCCATAGCTCCAAATCCTTGTTAGCCAATCATAATGTGCTTCTTTTGCCTCAAGTAGTGTCCAAAAAAGAAAAAATCAAAGAACAGTCCTGTGTGTACAGAGAAATGAAGGACAGAGGATATATTAGTTGGTAGTCATATTGTTTTATTAATATTGTAGCTATTAAATTTTTACACAGGCAAGATAAGCTTTATATTTTAGGCAGTTAAGCTTTTTAATTTTAGAATTGGTAGGGAACTTTATTGTGTAATAAAATTTCGTCTAGCTCCATATTTGCTGAGAGTTTGGATCCAAATAGAAAAAGGTCATCAAAACTTAAGTAATTCAAGCCTATCATCTTGTACTTATAACCCTGTAACACCTCAGAAGAGAAACTCATTATTGATTGCACCTAAGGCTTAGGATAAAGTATGTCTCTATATAGTTAATTGTACCCCACGGTACTGCATCATTTCTGCTGTGGCAAGCTGAATTTAGTTTTGTGAAAGTATTACCCAGTAAGACTTGCAGATGGGTCTAATAGACACCCATTAATTAGGTGACCACAGGAAATGTGTAGCTGTCTGGTTGGGAAATGGGACTTTGTAATGAATAATGTTTAGATGTGCCAGTATTAATGGCATCTCAGCATTTGTTGATACATACCAGGGAAAGCAAATCAAAGGACTATTTAAATAGGTTCAGCTGAACTTGTGTTTTGCATTGCAGATAGGTTAAAAGTGTCTAGTTCAGGATCAGATCCCAATTTGTTTCAAGTCATTGCAATGTTACAGGAAGCTTGAAACTGAGCCTCAGTTATTTATGTCTAGTCATGTACTAGTAGTAGAATGAAGAATTAAAGCAGTGTTTGAAAATAGCAAAATCTTGTCAGCCTGTGTCCTCAGTATAACAATAAACTTGTTTACATAGTAGCACCCAGTTACCTGTATATGCTCAGACCATAAGGTCTTGTAAGGAGGCAGGAAGCACAGTGGTTTGTAGGAGCATCTAGGTTTCTGACTGACAGCATTTGCTTAGCATTGGAATTGTTGCATTTAAGAATCATTTTAGTAAAAATCCATGTTTCTACTGTTCTTCCTGCAAAGTGGCTGGAAACCAAATGCACTGTATCACACACCAGAGCTGTGTTAAAGTAGTACCTTGACTTCTGAAATATATGGCCTTCAAGGAGATGCCAAAAACCTCCTTATATTTTAGAGTAAGAACCCTAAAACCATAGTGTATCAATTGATTGCATCATCCCTTTATTGCATAGCGGTCTTACAAAGTGCCATAAATGTGACTTTGCTCTTCTCAATAGGTATCTCCTCTTTTTTTGCTACTTCTTGCCTGTGAGTTTTCCTTTTCAGCAGGACAGAATATGGTCAGAACTTAGTCTAATAGTATAAAAAAATCTTTCTTTTCTATAGTTGTATTTTACTTGATGTATGATTTACTGTGACACTGTGGAATCAGGGTAGAAAACAGTCCAAACCTAGTAGTAGCAGTAGCTGTTGACCTTTGATTAAAGCTTCATTTAAAAATTACTGTGAAAAACCAAGGACTACCTTGAGCAAAGGATTTCATTGTTATGAAAGTTGTTTTTTAAGCATAATTAGAATTAGCAAAATTGAAACACAATAAGTGTCTGTAGTAGGCATCTAAATTGCTCTTTGAAATAAGCAATCTACTGTGCCTTTGTTTTTATAGGACAGAAAACTAGTAAACCAGAGGTGTTTTACCATTTCAGGTTACTTTAGATTTTACTTATCCTTCTCAGAGCTTCCAAGTGTTTTGTGGAACTGTAAATTCCTTTGTCTCTTGGCTTGCTGTAAGTTATATAATAAAAAACATTACTAAGAAAATGTTTTCAAATGTAGCAAATGCTATTTGATATTACATCTAGTTTTCTTCGGCATGTTAAATTATTTTTTTGGACTCTTAGACTAATTAGTGCCATATCAAATTATTTGGAATAAAAGTAATCTGGGTGAATTTGCAGAACTATATTTTTGCTTAGTAGATTGGAAAGTAGATATGGAAAGTCCATGCTAAGTTCCTTTTGTGTGTGTATGGCAGCATCTGAAGAAAATAGGACTACATGAAAACGAATTCTCAGATTTACAGTTTAAAAGAAAAAAAAATATCTACTCTGCTGCAAGCACCAGTTAAAAACTCCTAATTCTAATTCATCTAGCATGCACAGGTGGAAGAATGCTACTTAACCAGAGTCAAATGTCATCTTCATCCAGCATACCACCAACAGCTTGTATATCATTTCACTGAACTGAGTGATTTATGGTCCATGTTTTCTAGGATGACTAAACAATAAGAACATGAAACAATGAAGAAATTGTGTTGGCATGGTTTCTATAGCTACGGTTCTTATAAGTTACTTGTTTAATGGAATTATGATGAGGTTTATACTTTTTTAATTGGAGGAAACTGTAAGCTGGAAACATAATGTAGCACCTCAGCTGGCTGACTGATTTCTCTGTTCAGTCCACGTGTACATAATTTTAGATTATCTTATTGATTATCTAGTTGAAATATTTACCATGTGGAACACAAATTTTTGTCCAAGAAAAAAATTTGAAAAGCTCTAATGAAAGTCCTACACAATTATGTACTTATTAAGGCAGTGCATTCATTTTTAGGTGCACTTAGTCTAATGAGTCTGCTGCTGCACATTTAATCTTTACCATCTTTCACTTTATAAGTTCAGGATTAATTCCTCACTAATTCTGCATTAAAACAAATGTATTCACACTTGCAGACTACTACATTTTCCTATATGGTCTATGAGGATAAAGAAATAAAATGTGAGCACTGTCTAAGTAGTTCCTAAAACAGATTTTAAAGCACAGCAATTTGCAGAATACAATGAGAGGTCAAGCGCAGGTTCATCTTGTCTTTCCACCATCTAGTTACCAACAGTGTCCGAAGATGCTATCTCATTAATTTGGTGACACGTGCCTGAAACCAATTAAATGTTTCAGTCAACACACTAGGGTATTCCCAAAGCCTATTGCACAACCAGCAGTCATTATCTTTTCAGAAGCCAAAAGTGTGTTCTACTTCTTGTGGTACCTTGAGAGCAATCATCAGTTCTTTGTTATACCCATTATGATGTTTTATCTATGCGGAAAGTAGGGGTCCATCTGCTCTTCATGCTGCAGAATGTAGAACAGAGCAGCTTATCTGTCCCGTGTATCATCAATGCAACAACTGCAAGAGGTGCTGTAGGAAAATGTAGTAATCAAAACAACAGAAGACTTTTATAACTAGAAGCTTATAAATGGAATCTTTAATTTCGGTGAGTTTTTTGGTCGGTCTTTTTTTTTTTTTTAGTGTACCTAAGTGGCTTGGAGCGCAACAGACTCATTTAAAAGCAGAGAGTTCAAAGCAACTTGTAAACACAAACTGATTTTTAATGCACTTAAAATCGCTTGTGCAAGATCTCCCTTTTAGGGGAAAGAAGACATCAAAATACATTTAAAATTAAATTTACTGGAGTATAGGCATCTTTCTTTGAAATGGGAATACAAATAGATTTTTAGAGCCAATTAAATTAGATACCTATTGATCTCTCCATATCCTTATGGCAAAATTGCAGAAATGCCTTTGACTTCTGGAGGCTGTTTCAGCTCAGTGCTCCCTGTACACCTATACCTGCCTGGGACCTTCTCCACCGTTTCTCTCTAATGCATAAAGTCCAGCAGCGGATACATATGATTAGGAAAAAGTTTGATGCTCTTCTTCAGTGACATCTTGATCAATGGAAATTGCAAATAAGAACATGGTTGATTGTTCAGGACTTCTACAACTGTCATAGTTCTCTGTGATGCTCAGCTAGAAGTGCAAAATGTTCATTATAAAATCAGTAACGAGGAGTCTATTGGTTGTTTTGGATTTTTTTTATTTAGTGGAATTATGAAAGAGTCAATAAAACTAATAATTTACACAATCAGGTTTGTGGCACCTTCAACAAACTTGTCTGTCTAAAGAGTGGCTGGTTGTGATGGTGCCAGAGGGGGCAGAGAGAGGCTTTTTAAAATTTCTGTGAGAAAACAAAGCAATCGGGGGGGGCGGGGGGGGGGGGGAAATTGTGCCGGAACACTCATTGATAATGGCTCTATGCTAGTCTCTTTTTTATTATTTATTTTTATTACATTTTATGAAATATATCAGTAAATATTAAAAATATAATTGTGTTAACAAACCCAACATTTATTTATGTCAGGGATTATTTACTGTTGCAGATCTTTTAACTGAAGCTGTTAAGTAAAATGCATTAATTGGATGAATAAAAATTCTTACTGTTGAAAAGCAGATCAAATGACAGATAACTCTTAAAATGTTATTCTGTTTCCTTCAACATAACTTCATAGAATAAATATACACGATGCTCTGAATTCTGGAAACTGACTCGTACATTCACTCTTAGACTTCTCTCTAGTATAACTCAATTGCTTTGCATATTGAAGTAGGATTTATAGTTGCCTGACAAGCTTGAATATATGTATATGTTGACAAACCTGGAAAGAATGGTTCTGTGCAGATGAAGTGCACAGCATCAAGAAGCTTAAGTGACAAATGTGCATGTTTTTACTATTACTACTAGGTTTGTGAATGTTTCTGAAAGGACATTAAAATTTCAGATGCTGACACAGATATTTAAATCGCCACACTGTGTTTGCATAGTAACATGGGACTACTCGCTGATGGGCTGTTGAACTCGAATTTTCCATTTGATGCAATATCTTACTTATTTTCCTTGGTATCTCATCCAGTTATTATAGACTGTGCTGCTTTACCAGTCCTTCTCTAACCAGAACAACAAACTGCAGTTGCTCTGTCCTTCTCTTTTTTGGTGTCTTTCCATGCTTTTTATTTCAGTGTGGAGTTTCAGCTGCACGCACAGCCATGGGAAAAAACGGGAGGTTAGTTTTTAGAGAAGGCAGATTGGTTTACTTCATATGTGTTCTGATTCTTTTGTCAGAACAGAGGTAACAGTAGCACCCACAAATGAAATGCTAGTGATCAAGTGGTTTTTGTCACATACCTTTGTGCAGCCTTGTTTTGCTTGCATTGAAGTCTATATTGCATGGCAGCCCACCAAAGTCAGTGATGCAGGAACCTTCACCTAATCTGGCATTTGACATCTTGAAGATACTAAGAAGGAATTGCAGTGGAAGAACCTTTCTCTCTGAAATAAGTACTCTCAGAGTTGTTTTGGTGGCCTGTGTGATATGCCGCTTAATGGTACGGTGTGGTAGTCAGTATTTTATTTTATGCCCAACACAGCTATAATTAGAATTTCTTTCTCTAGTTATATTCTAGTTGCTGTTTTTTAATTACATCAACAGTTCTGTTCACAATTGCACCTTTCTGGTTGATCTTGATTTTCAGGTTTTCACAATATATTTCTTTCCCAATACTTTCTGGCTGATGTCAATTCCCTGATGATGATCCTTGATCAAAGACCTCTAGTGAAGCTTCTAAAATTGTCAAATGTTGATTTCTCCCCATCAGTTTCAGCTTGGGTGTCCATATCTTCTCATGAGTGTGCACGCTTACTTGCTCTGCTCTAATAGGCTATGGCCTTTCATTGTAGCCACTGATGGCAGCCCGGTAGCATCTCTCCTCAATTCATTCTCAATAAAAACTGCAATTTCTTTTTCAGAGCTATCACTGACTAATTGTGACAGGCTGTTGTATTAGAAGACAAAAATAACACTCAGATGTCATTTACTGTAGCTTATAGAAAATATTTGCATATCTGGTCAGATATGGGTTTTGCATGTAACGGATAAAGCACTTGCTAAAACCATGGAAAAATTTGGATTGATAAACTGAGATATATAACACAGTTGGTCTCCTTGTATCATATTAACTCAGGGCACTTGTTCTTGTAGTTTAAATACAATGCCTTCTGGCTTATAGATTCCACGGGTTATCCACAAAGAGTATTGTGTGTAGAACCTGGATGACTGGTGACTTCAGCTGTTGATAGAATTTAGGCTATGTATGGTGTACAGAAAGAAACATTAATTGAATATATACAATCTAATCGCATTCAGTAAGGTTTAGATTAAACCCAAGAGTCTTTTTCTGTACTAGGCATAATGTAACTACAGCAGCAATAATTTAAGTATGGCAAAAACATGTGAAAACAATTATTTTTATAACTCTGCTTATAGAGTCTGACTTAAATCTGTCAGTGGCTTGACCGCTTTCTGGAAACCCTTAGAAATCATTCCCTAGACAAATTTGTCTCTGAGCAGGCACCTGTTCTTACATATTTCTCCTCTAACCCTCAGATGTGCAGAAGTATTAGTGATGTAGTTGTGATTACCTATAAAAGTATGGCATTGCTCATTCAGATTCCACTACTGCCTTTGGATAAAGATGCTTAGTTCTTTTATCAAACTGCTGTTCTTATCGTAATGACAGTTTCACAGGAAAGAACAAAATACAGGAAAGCATAAATCTATTTGACTCAATGACACGCAGACACGTTCATAGAGAATATTACAAGAGGAATAATGACCGTATTGTTACCAGTGGGAGTAGAGCTTTTGTGGCAGAGAGGATGCTATTATAACCTGTTCTTAATTTTTGATATACATCCAAATGATTGTCAGTAAGTGTTGTATTAATTTAAAGTAGGAAGCCATTAAACAACTTCTCTCTTCCCTTTCAGCTTACACTGCAATATTTTATTTCTCAGGTGGTACTTTATGTTAGAGAAATATGATTGACTGTGTCACTAATTGACCGCCTCTTATGTTTTATACTGGAATTATCCAAACTCTATTTTCCATATTCTGTATTCTATTGGTAATGGGATGGCAGAAGACCTGAGGGGGGAAAAGTTTAAAAATCAAAAAAACCTAAAAAAACCCACAACACCAAACAAACAAACAAAAAAACCCACAACCTGAAAACCCCAAGGGTCCTAACAGCAGTAATCTCTGTAGATTTCTTTGTGAATATTTTTTTTTAAAATATTGCAGTAATAGTAATGGAAAGTTGTCTGATTCTGCCACTAAGAATAACACTTTGGAATACAACTTTGTATAAGAGGCAGGAAATTACAATGAACTTCTATGGCACATTTTATTAATGGGTCTTGTTGCAGTTCTGCAATATGGTCTCAGGAGCTGTGACCTCGCTGCTTCACAACCCATTTTCCTGATGAAGAACTGAAAATAACTTGACTGATTTCATTTTAGCTGGACTTGCTAAAATACTATTCTTCCCAAGGATCATAAAGACATGCAGGCTTTCAGTTAGTAAGAAATAAATTCCAGAGTGGAAAACCAGCTGGTGTTTGGGTTCTGTTCAAGTTCGGAATTCCAGAAAGATGCAAGAAAAAGCTTCAGTAGAGGCATCTTTGAGTATGATTTGACTTTAAGTATCAAAATCATCAAGCTTTTCAATCCCTAAATAAGATTCCTTTCCAAATCAGGACCTTGCTAAATTCACAGAAGTAAATTTAGGAGCCAGACTGTAATTGCACCAGAGCAGACAAAAAGATTTTTAAAAAGTTATTTGCATAAGAAGCCTATTAAAGGGCAACCTAAGCAGTTTATCTGATTGTGACTAATGCAGAATAAACAAGCAAAGGTGGTGTTGAAAGTGACACTGTGCCTGAATATGAGGAGGAAAAGAAGTTACACTGATTCATGTGTAACTAATTCTGTATGCATGCTTTGTTATTCACAGCTGGATGGAAAATATAAGAAATTTGAAATAAACTTGATGAGATTTTCATGCTGCTAGCATATGATACCTTTTTAGACAGCAGGTAGGGGAAAGCTGGAATGTATTTTTCTGTTTCTGCACACCATGACCACTGCAGGCAGGCAGGAGCTGGCTCCTTATTCCTACAAGCACCTGTGTATAGATGAAGGGCCAGTACTTACTTTATAGCCAAAACAGTGCACATCTGGATTACGATTGATTCCAGAGCAGGCGTGCTGAGCTGGAGATGGATCGTGCACTAGGGAAATGTAACAAAAAGTGGTTGGAGGTGTGATTTTTGAAGTTGGGTATTGCTGGGTAAAGGTCTGCTGTTGGGGAGAGTGTAAGGACGTGTGCTTGGGGTCTATTGGAAGGGGTGGAGAAGAATACCTGATTCGGTACAGGGCTTGAATCTATAGCTTCCACCAGCAATATATGTACTTAAGCACTACCATTCCTTCCCCTCACATCACCTATGGCTGACCATTGTCAGTACTCAAGAAAAGCAGGTTTGAGAGTCCCTGAGACAATCAATATCCAACCATAGCTCTGAGTGGTTTCTACTAGAAAAACAAAAAGCCCAAACTGATTCTGTCAGATTTTTTTTTTTCTTTATAAAATGCGTATAAGTTACCCTGCTTCTCTGAATACAGTAGACGTTTTCCTTGGTGCAGTTTCTAGGCATACCAGTGTCTCCTTAGCTTCATGCTTGCTTTTTAATGTCTTCTGTGTTTGGAGCTTTCTCCTTGAGTTTCTGGATTTTTCCTGTTGTTTTCAGTTTAAACTTACCCATGTGCCCACTCCTGTGTGTGGAATTGGTCACTTGGGAAGTGCTGCTTTTTTCTCCTAGTTAGTTCTTGCTTTGTTATTGCCATGTAGCTCAATATATTTAATGGTAGCATCTATTATTTTCTTTATCTCACTCCATAAACAAGCTTAATTGTTTTGTTTCAGGCTTTTTATTTAGCCTGAATGATGAGCATACTAACTACACCACAACTGCAAGGTCTGTGATTGCCTATAGATCAAAGACACTTACGATGCCAGCCACTAACACTTTCCAGGAGAAGAGATTGTTTAGCTAGCTCTATATTAACACTGCTTAGCAGGTAGATGTGAAGCAAGATGTGTGCATGATGAGATAGTGTTCAGCAAATCTCCCCCTGCCCCCTGCCCCGTGGTGTGCCACAAACCCATGTTTGAGAGCGATCCAGCTGCAGTAGCTGGGCTGACTTTTAGTGGATAATAAAACCCAAAACAACCACTCTTTGTGTGTGCGTTCATATTTCATATTGCTCCTACAGATAGACATGGATGGCTATAGTGTCCTTTCAGATTACTTATCAAAATCACAGTGGAAACAATTCTCTGGACTTGTTATAACTGGAAATAAATTATATTGTCTTTTCTGAAGAGTATTCTCCATAAGAAGATATTTCTTATATGTCAATAATTCCTGTGATTCTTTCCATATCATTTCAGATGTATGAACATTGTTCTAGATAACTTTTAATTTGGACAAAAATAGCAGGGAGTTACGAAGAAAAGAAAAAAATGCATTACCTTATTGTTCATGGTTTGGTAGGGCTAGTAGAGCAAAGATGACTCTGTCAAAATTAAAGATGGCAACATAACTGTAACTTCATTGGAGCTATCTAGGATTTGTTTAAAACAAAAAAAAAAAACCACCAACAAACAAAACAAAAAATCCATGCTATTAGAAAGCACCCTGAGCAACAGAAAAAGCTGACTGAAAGGATCAAGTACATCCTTAGACTGAGAACCCCTAACTAATTTAGGAGGTTTCAGTAAGTATTTGTGACAAGTAATAATTTTGGTAATTTTTTTCTACAAAAAAATAGATTTAGAAACCGGACAAAACTGTTTTGATGTGGTAGCCATGTAAAATGGATGATAATGCCAGGAAAAAGGAGGAAAATAAAAAAAAAGCTTATAAATAGTTCAAATGAAAATGAGGAGTTGGTCAAATGTGTCAAAAAGTCCCATTCACTGTTTTTTTTTTTTTAATAGCTACTACCAGGTATCTGAAAACGTTAAGATGGCAAACTCTTTTGTTCTTTTTTTCAACTGGAAATATTAAAACAATTCAAATTGGAAAAGTAGAACCTGCAAGAACCTGAACAGAAGTTAGAATGTACAATGCATTTATCAGGAAATAATCACTAAAACTATAAAACACTGAAGTAGTATTCCAATTGTCTTGATAGAAGTAAATAATCTGGACAATGTAGCCTGAAACAATAGATAAACAATAATAATTCTAATGATATGGGAATAAAAGCTATCTGTATTCTATTTGTATCCTAATACAAATTCCAATGTACATCTTCAGTATTGAGTGGCCCTAAAATTATGGTAATATCTACCCTTTTGATTACTGTTCTAAGTAGTTCAGGGAACAATGCAGACAGTAATGGTGGTTTGGTGGTTCTGGTTTATTAACAGTCATCAGTGGAAAAACTACAGGACTAAAACCATTAGAGTTTCAGCTGAGAAATGGGTTGCTTAAGACAATACATCTTAGCGTAAATATTTTTTGCTTAGTTTTTTGACTCGTGCATCAGAAGAATAAGTTAATGCAAATATATATTCTCGTTCTTACTGGATGTGTCTGTCTCCCTCCCTCCCCTCCCCCCCACACCTCCCAACAAATAAAATATATGTAGCCACATTTAAGCTGCAGAATGAGAAACCTGATGTCATTTGATGCGCAATCTTTTATTTCAATTGCAGGTTTGTGCAAATATTCTAATACGACATCAATAAAGGAAAAGATTGTAATGAGAAACTAACTCCTTCCTGTCATGAAAAGGTATATTATATGTACCTGATTTCCTGATAGAAACTTTCAACTAGCACATACCTTTGGAAATAGGGAGGGAACCAATCTAAATTTTTCATGTATGAAGTTTATTCACTAGCACATTGTCTTATACATAGATATGTGGTATATATCTGTATTTATACATCCTCTCTGTAAGGATGTAGCTCAGGGACTGAAATTCCAGCACTGATATCAGAAATGAAACAACAAGAGGTTTTTTTCCTCTCATCAGTGCAGTATAAATGGGTTAGCTGATTAAAAACAAATCATTTAATCCTTCCTGGTTTGCATCGTGTGGTTATTTTTAGTATCTTCCTTCCTTTCTGCCATCTGTCTATAAACCTATTGATTTTCCCTGTATTCTCTGTATTTGCTGTTGATGCAGTACATCAGTTTCCTTTTTATTACAGGGATTTTTTTCCCCCCTGATCTTTGGAGGACATTTATGTAAACTGAAACAAAGATTAGTTATAATGATGATGTAAGCAGGGGGATAAAACTGCATTGATCCAACTTTGACTGCAGTCAGGAGGAATAAATCAGACCCTAGAAAAAGGGGTAGGGTCAATAGTTTTGAACCACTTGCTTATTTCATATAGTTTTGATATGTTAGAGTCTTGTTATTTTTTCCTTATGTTACTATTTTATTTAGCAGAAATGATCTTGACAAGATTAAAAGAATATTGTTAAGGGCATGTTGAATATTTTTAGATAGATACATTGCATATTCTAGTACGCAGATTCGTGTAGTTAGCAGCCTTCTAGATAGTCTGTGGAGCTCTGTCAAGCTGTTTAAAGAGAAATGAGGAATCAGGTTCTGCATAACAAAAATAGCCTTATCATTATATAGGCACAGAATAAAGTAACAAGTTCATGTGAGGCTTTTTTCTGTGTTCCTTTTAAAGTTACCTAGCAAGCTCTGCTCATTGAATAATCAGAGAAATATGGGTTGATCCTAAAAGTCAAGTTTCAAATTAGAATGGAGGCAACAAATCATGTCTGTGAACAGAAAAGCTGTATTCAATATACTAATCCTTACAAAGACTACACAGATACTAAACTTAGCAATGTAACTTCTTGAAAATACTCTTGCTTAGCTGGAAGATACCTTTCTGTGGTGTTTTGTAAGATTTTTTTTTTCCCCATACAAGTATGACATAAAGTTTTCATATGATTGCTCCTGTTATCCTAAGGGTAAAAGTCTGGAACATAATCAGAAGGACGGCCAATAAATTACATTCACAAATGTAGATCAACCTCTCTGTGTTTTCAAATCCCACTCTTCTTAGCACTGTTGGCTCCTTATTAAGACAGAAATCACTGATCTTCTCTCTTTATAGTATTTTGATAGAACTCAGACAGAACTCTTTATTTCTAAAAAAGGGTATTTTCTGACCTTAAGGTCTCCTGATTCAGTCTACTGTGCTATAGTTTGTGGCAAACTATCTTCCAAGGCATGATGTTGTGGATGTCACAGCTCCAGTAGTGGAGCCAATCCTGGGTCACAGTGAGACAAAAAAGCATAAATGGGTTAAAAACAAATTAGACAAATTGGTATGGGATGGGTTAGCTTTTAATATTGTTGTCTAGAGGTAACCTCCAACTCGATAGTGCTTAAATTGCTTGTAGGAAGCAAGAAAGAGACTAGGATCATGTTATACATCTTATAATCATTCTCTTAATGTAACATATTAGGTCCCTTTTGACACAGTGCTGAAATAAAACTGCTGTATGGCTATTTACTTCTCTGTTCTGTATTTTGATCAAGATCTAGAATTTATTAATTTTTAAGTTCAGATAACTACAACTGAGAAGGAAAACATCTGGCAATCAACAGAATTAATGAAGCTCTTGCAGAATTTCTAAAGTTCTCAGCTTTCTTTCTTTGAAATATGGGTTTTTTAAAATCAGGTTGTCATTGTGGGAATTGTATATTAGTTTTGATAAAGACAAAGTTCTAAATCCTCAATCTCCACAGAATAGCTGACAGATAGAAATGAAGCTGCATCTTTCATAGCCACGGAGAGTGCCTCGGGGGCTTTCCTTCTTTCATGCATCAGCTCTACTTGAAATGGTTCTGAGTTCATCCTGGTGAGATTTGAGAAAACTTTGTGAGACTGGAAGAGAGTGTTACATCCAGATTTTTCTTTATTATAGCTTTTAGATACTTGCTATTTTGTTAACACCTTGCTGAACAGTAAAGAAAATAAAGCTTACTTCCTTGCTTAATTTGGTTGAATTCACAAAAATGTAATCGTTAATCTTAAGTGAATATATACACAGACTCTGATGAAGGGATGTGTCTGAAAAATATTAATTAGTTCTTCTCAAAATGTATCTGGAGAATTTTGACAAATTGCATGATTCTGCAGAAAATTTTAATAGTATCACTGTCCTTAAATCCTATATTTTTGGAGGGCCCAACAGTTTAATCTAAAACAAAGTTTTCTATGTTCTTGAATTGTGGAACAGAATAATTTGCTCCTATAAGACGTTCTTAGCACCGTGTTTAATTAGATGAGTAGAATTACCGTTCAGACTAGGATTTTCCATAGTCTTTCTTAAGTTACTTTCTTAAGTTAACTTTCTTAAGCTCAGGAAGTTTAAACAGATCCTTGCAAAATATTTTAGACCTGCAGGGTTGGCAGCCTGCCATGAGGCTGGGATTCCATACTCTGAATTACTCTTCATTGCAAAACCTTGCTAGGTCTCCAAAGCATACCTGGGCGTGTTACGTGTATTTCATGTTAAGATGTTGCATTATAACTTGAAAAATTAAACAGAAGATGGAATCCCCAAAACACCCCACCATGTTTTCATGGTGTCATGGTTTCAGCTGGGACAGAGCTAATTTGCTTTTGAGGAGCTGCTGTGTTTTCGATTTAGTATGAAAATGATGCTGATAACACATACTGTGTTGCTTTGGTTTTGCCTCCTCCTTTTCTCCCTCTTCTCCCTACCCTGCTGAGGGCAGGGGGAAAAGCAGCTATGCGGTCCTAGTTGTTAGCTGGTGTTAAACTGTAACACATGGTAAACCCCTACTCTTTTCCTTTATTAATGAAATAAATAATTTTTAATTTTTTTTAAATCACTCAAGGCTAGCTTTGTTTTCTCCTCCCTAGAACCTTTTATTTCTGAACACAACTAAAATAGAGGGCTGTTTCAGAGAGATCTTTGCAATTGCAGTTCTCTTCGAAAGTGTTAATTTGCAAGTAACTCTTAAAGAAACTTCTTTTATTTTCATGCTGCTTCTACTTATTTTTAATCTTATTTTTAGAGAGATACAAAAATCCTCTTCTAGCCAGCTGGTGCAGAAATCATTCTGTGGAAAGCTTGGGCACCTTACAGTTCTCTTAATAGGTGCTTGGCTTTCTCATTGAGAGGGTGGAAACATCAACTTTGGTCATCCTACCTGTCTTGTCTTTGACAATGAATTCTCCTCAAAGAAAGCAGAAATTTGTTCCCTAGCTAAGGAAAAATAATAAGGTGCCTTTCTTAAGACAACTGTATACCTCTGTACTTTCTGATACTTTAAACTCTGGAAATAAGAAATTGCTGTTGCCTTCCAGTGCAGAGTGTAAGGAGGGCTTGTGGAGTGGATTTTAGATCCACCAGCTGTCATCATCTGCTCTGGTCTCTGTAAATGGAAAGGAAGCACTGGGAATGGGTGAGGGAGCTCTGTGGTTTGCCTTCTGGGGGCACATGGGGAGAGAAATTTTGCATATTTAAATAAATAAAGCTACAGTGGTAGTAAGACAAAGAACTTGAGGAACTGATAGTAAGTAAAACAAGAATGTACAAGGACACACTTGAAGAATAGGAGACTAAACGAGAATTAAGAATAAGCCAGAAGGAAACAATAGTGAAAGTACAGAGGGAGTATAATTGCTTGTGGAAGAAAGGGTTTATGTTCATTTTGTTATTATATAGAAAAGGGTGTTAAATGGAAAGCAATGAACAAACATAAAAGGAGAGAAATCTTAAATTAAATGCATAATAAAAGAATTAACGTGGAAGATATTAAACCAGATGACCATATGAAACATTTCAATTTTCAATTTATAAAGGATATGCAAAGGGGTAAAAATTCACCTAGTGTACAAAAAGTGGTAACAGTCTTGTGTGCTTTGTCTGTTACTTGTTCAGATTTTATTTCAATTTTGTGAATACTATTTTTCTCATTTCTACCCTCTGCCTAAACTTTTTTGAGTACTATTACTCAAAAGTATTATGAAATGCAGAAAATAGTCAAATGCACTTAATTATCCAAGTCTAAGCTTTTGTGTTTAATATCTGGGACATCAGCAAAATCTATGCTAGTTCTTAGAATATTTATTTCATTTTGTTAACACACAGGCTAGCCACTTGCATTACAAATTTCTTTTATGACATTTCATTCAACAGAGGTATAGCATACTCTGTCTTTACAACACATCACATCTCTCCTTGTTTATGTTGTGTCCTTAATAGTACTTTGTATTTTGAACACACATTG
Source organism: Scolopax mira (assembly GCA_004320125.1). Taxonomy (NCBI): domain Eukaryota; kingdom Metazoa; phylum Chordata; class Aves; order Charadriiformes; family Scolopacidae; genus Scolopax; species Scolopax mira. The sequence goes on from BJBW01000998.1 coordinate 189,504, forward strand.
TGAAATCACATGCTATGTTCAGTGGATGAAAGCTCATTGCAAAGTTGGCTTCGTATATCTCTAGTTAACGCAGATTTAATGTAGACTACTATCTACAGCTCTGGTAGTTACTAGAAACCTTGGGTACAGTACATTCCTGCCAAAAGGTCAACGTAGTGAATTACTGGCCTGGTACTGTTCTCCTTATGACTTGCAGTATTTAATTTTTTCATTTTTCTCTTAATAAATTAAAAAAAATTATTTGTGGAAGGCAAGAGTCTAGCAGTTAATAAGGCAAACCTGGCTGCTGTAGTATGCTGAGAATACTACCTAAAATAAAACAGTGTGGGTATGTGTAAAAAGGAAATGCATCCAATTTCTTTTTCAATTGAAGATGTGAATGAGCTTGACTTTGCTTTTTATACTTAGTTTTAAGTATGCATTTTTGTTTGTTTATCTTGTAGCTTACCATGAGAAACTGATGTTTGCAGCTATGAATTTTTCATAATACTCCATGTAAACTTCATATTGTTGGAGATGTAAGCAGAGATATAAGAGAGGTTACATGTGAAATCTTCATTGACCATAATAAGGCTTTTAAAAATATAGGAAACCAGATCAGTTCAAACAATTAAGTAATTTTTTCTAGAATGTTATTTAGGAAAATATAAAACATTACTCAGTAAAGATCACTTCAATGGCCATGGAGACCTAAATCCCCCTAGCTCTAATAACTCATCATATTCCATAACCAGTTAAAAACCAAGGATTTGTTACAGGGAGAAGCAGGAAATAAAAATTGCTAGTAAATAACATTACAAATAGCTTTGTATGATCACACGTCAATGCTTTTGATTTGGTAAAAAGGATAATAATATTAAATTGAACTACTAAGTCATTAAATAAAGAAATGTGATCTATATGAGGTAATCCTAATTAACACGTGGTGTCTGTGCACTGAAATTTATTGCGCCCTTTTCAAGCTCTTTGCTTTCAAAACTAGTCGGAGTGATACAAAGTGAATGTGTTTTGATTTTGGGGACCTCACAATCACAAACTTGTGGTACCTAATACCTGTTTCATCCTCGTGTCTTGATTGATTTATCCTCAAAAAGCATATGTGCTTTGGTACTATCCATTCGCCATGACATTACACTGCCTTTCATTTTGCACATCTTAGTCGTGATGTCCTCAGAACATTCTTTTAAAGCATAGTTTTGCCAGGAGTAGGTGTGTGTGTGTGTAGGCTGGTTTGGTTTGTGGTCGGTGTTTTTGTTTAAAAAATGGGGATTGCTTGTGGGAAACAGTAATTAGTTCTAGACTCCGGCCTGTACTTCACAAATGCTACCTATCCAATTTGCCTTGCTAAATTGTAAGCAAGGAAGGAACTAAACTAACTTAAGAGTGATTTTCAATATTAGCCTGACTTTTTTTGTATCTCTATGCATTCCATGCTCCTTACTGTACATCAAAAGTTTTAAAGATTGTTATCTGGCCCTTCTCTATTATAAAGCAAATAAAGATACTGGCCTTATAAAGTACTGGTATTAGGGCGGAATTAATCTAAATGCATTTTACCTGCCTATCGGAAAGTATTTCGTAACACTTACAACTGTGTAGTTAGGAAGAGACTTCATTGGTTAGATTTTGCCCATAAGGGTATTTTATATCTTCTGAAGCATGCATCTTTGTTTGAGGCAGGACACAGCTATAGATGGATTATTGATATCATCTGTGATGACAATTCCTATTTTTAGTCTACTTGTAACTCAGTTGTAGTTCTTGAGTTAGCCTAGAGCAAGCAGAACTTGGGCAGGGAATGGCACAATCTGTATACCAAGCTCTGCAAGCATTTGGACTCCTAATAAATGGCATTTGAGCAATCTTTAATATGAATTTATGAGATTGCAAGCACCATTTTCAGTGAAGTATTTCTTTAAGGTATCCTGTTTTGACATATTTTCAGGATTAGACATTCTCTCTATTTCAGTGTTCACAACACAGCACATCACATAATGGGAGAGGAAAACAGTGCATCTTTGGAATGCTCTTGACACTTACTACACCTATTACAGAGACACTTGCACTGGTAGCCTCTTCCACCAATCACAAATGCATTGTCCATGTCTACATAACAGCATCTCTATGACTGCTGTTAAGATCACCATCGAATTTAGATTAAACAATGTGGTCAGTAGCAGATGTGGTCTTTCAGCCTACCTACCCATTTGCTAATGAGTATGACACTGCAGTCAACTATCCACTGTGGAGTTTGAAATAAGGCATTTGCTCTTCATGTTAGGTTGTTTTGCACTATTGGTTAAAAAGTAATCAGGGTTTCAGAAAATCCACAGTTTACAGTGTTTTCTGCTGCAGTTAAAAAGATATTTGTAATGTGGATATGTTAGTAAAATATTTCTTGGCTTACCATAAACCATTTGAGACCACAGGCTGTTCTTAATGGAGCAATAACATCTGATCTTGCTCACCACATCTTTGCTTTGGAGTTTGCAACAGGATAAAAAAGACATCTTAGCATTGGGTAATCTTATAGAATGTCATTGCAGTAATGGTGTGTTTTCAGAAATCTTGATGGGCTAATGTTTGACAAGCCTGGCTAACCAGGGCATGATAATTTAATGCTATAAGGAAAAAGTTTAGCAGTAAAATTTAAAAATGCTTTATATAGTGTGGTGTGCGTGGACAGTGAGTTCAATTTGCAAGTTCACGTGACGGATGATTTTAAGAATAAACCAGCATATTTTAGGACAGCATCTTCAGTTTAGAGAAAGAAGCAGCACTTCCCCTGACAAGAAATCTCTGATATCTGTTTGTCTTGCTTTTATGAAGCCAAAGGGATTGTGAATGTGTCAATCAGCTGTTAAGATTTGCTTCTTTAAAGTAACCTCCAGATGTTAATAATAAAGTTCTGGCTTATTTAATTGGATTTACTTGGTATATATGTAACATTTTCATTACTGAAGCTTTCTTTTTTTAAATACATCTATTACAGCCACTACCATTTCACGCTTGGAATTAGTACGGACCTACCAGACCAACAATTGCACCAGGACATAACACAGAAGCAGACTCTTCTGGAGACTTGTAGTTCTTGTTTGAATCCTCGAGGGTGCTAGAAATGAGGATTTCTTCCTTTGTATACATCCTGGCTGATACTCTTCCAGACAAGAAACTCTTTCAGCCATTCTCTGTGTGGAATTAGCATACTTTCCTTGATGACTTGTTCAGATCCAAGAAAACAAAAAATGGAGATAGAACATATTAGGCATTTGGTTTGGGAGTTTAGAGCAGAATTTTTGAGATTTAAAATATAGGTACTAAATAGAGAAATCAGGTAAGGAAGTTGGATATTGACTACGTGGAAGTCAGTCAGAAACTTTTGCCAGAGAAAGAGAAAAGGTTCTCTTTTTTTTTCACAGTTAGCAGATGCAGCAGTATCTGGGAAGGTGGGTGTGTGTTTAAAACAAAAAAAAAAGGTAGAAGAGGATTTCTAGTTCTCAGTCTCTTAATGTAGTTTATTGTAGATCAGTTGAATATTATTATTCTTGAGCATTTCCTTGAAATATATGAAAAATGAAAAATATATGCACTGAAGGTACGGTACTATGGCAACTGATGACCAGTGTTTGCCTCTTTGTTTTAACTTTTAATATTTTTCATTCCTTCTTCTCCACAAGATTTATTCCTCTGATTTGTTAAAGCATACTCAAGATTTAGGAGGGCATTTAGCAATCAGCCTTTTACTAGGATAATGGCTGAGATGAAAATGCCCTTGGCAGTCATAGTTCATAGAATGGTTTGGGTTGGAAGGGACCTTGAAGGCTATGGAGTTCCAACCCACCTGCCATGGCCGGGGATACCTTCCACTAGACCAGGTTGCTCAAAGCCCCTTCCAGCCTGGTATTGAACGCTTCCAGGGATGGGACATCCACAGCTTCCCTGGGCAATCTGTTCCATTGCCTCATCACCCTCACAGAAAAGAATTTCTTCCTAGTATCTAATCTAAATCTACCCTCTTTCAGTTTAAAACCATTACTTCTTGTCTTAGCGCTCCACTCCCTGGTAAAAAGTCCCCCCCCATCAGGCCCCATTCAGATACTGGAAGACTTCTATGAGGTCTCCCCAGAGCTTTCTCTTTTCCAGGCTGGGAAACCCCAACTCTCTCAGCTTGTCCTCATAACATAGGTGCTCCAGCCTTCTGATCACCTTCGTGGCCCTCTTCTGGACCTGTTCCAAAAGGTCCATGTCCTTCCTGTGCTGTGGACTGCAGAACTGGACACAGTACTCCAGGTGGGGTCTCGCATGAATGGAGTAGAGGGGCACAATCACCTCCCTCAACCTGCTGGCCACACTTCCTTTTGATGCAGCCCATGATGTTGTTGGCTTTCTGGGCTGCCAGAATACATTGCTGGTTCATGTTGAGCTTCTTGTTCACCAACACACCTAAGTCCTTCTCCTGAGGAATACCCTCAATCCATTCTCTGACTAGCCTGTATTTGTGCCTGGGATTGCCATGAGCTGGGCGAAGGACCTTGTACTTGGCCTAGTTGAACTTCATAAGGTTCACATGGACCCACCTCACAAGCCTGTCCAGGTCCCTCTGGATGACATCCCTTCCCTCCAGCATGTCAGCTGTGCCACACAGCTTTGTGTCATCAGCAAACTTGCTGAGGGTGCACTTCAAACCCACTGGTCCACATCTTCGACAAAGTTGTTAAACAGCACTGGTCCCAGCACTGACCCCTGAGGAGGGTCACTTGTCACTGGGTTCCACTTGGACATTGAGCCATTTACTGCAACCCTTTGAGTGCAGCTATCTAGCCAGTTTCTTGTCCACGGAGAGGTCCATCCATCGAATCCATGCCTTTCCAATTTAGAGACCAGGATGTCATGAGGGGCAGTATAAAATGCTTTACATAAGTCCACATAGATGTCTGTTGCTTTGCCCTTGTCTACCAATGTTGTGTAGCAACATCATAGAAGGCCACCAAATTTGTCAGGCGTGACTAGTCCTTTGTGAAGCCATGTTGACTGTCACCAGTCACCTCCTTATTTTCCATGTGCCGTAGCAGAGTTTCCAGGAGGATCCGCTCCATGATCTTGCTGGGAAGAGAGACTGACTGGCCTATAGTTCCCTGGATCTTCCTTTTTTCCCTTTTTGTAAATGGGGTTTCCCCTTTTCCAGTCAGCAGGAATTTCACCAGACTGCCATGACTTTTAAAATATAATGGAAAGTGGCTTAGCAACTTCCATCAGGGAGCAACACCAGTTCCCTTAGAACCTATGGATGGATTTCATCAGGTCCCATGGACTTACATGCCTTCAGGTTCCTTAGATGGTCTCAAACCTGATCTTCTATGGTGGATGGTTCTTCATTCTCATAGCCCCTGTTTTTGCTGGTCCTTCAACTCAGGAAGCAAGAGGAGAGAGGTTGGCATTGAAGACTAAGGAAAAAAGGTTGTAGAGAACATTTTCTTGAGTTAATTTTAAGTGTGGTTATACAGTCTGAAAAAAAAAACTTTTTCACAGATTGTGCACTTAATATCAACCTGACTCAAGACAAGGTAAACTTCCTTTATACAGATTTTTTATGAAAAATGTGATATTCTTGTAGAGCTCTATAAACAGATATAGATATAGAATAGAACACTTTGTGTCCAGCAGGTAAATATTTATCTATTTCTTTAAGCAGATAATCTTTTGTCATTTTGGTTTTAATTTGTTAGGATAGTAATTGAAATAAGTCAACATTTCTTTATGCAGATGAGCTATTTAAGTCTAACTTCACTTCTGCTGAAGAGTAATTGAAGGGAAGTATAATACCTGTTTTCACCAAGACTAGGAAATCATTTGAACAGAAAATGGTAGTACATGTAATGGCTCCCCTTCCAAAATATTAATTAATCTTTTGATATCTAGATCCACACTAGATGCATGTAGTGGTCAGTACTACCTGTACCTGGAAATAAATTAGATAAATTAGAGTAGTGACATGGTTTTGTTCTAAGCATTGCAAACTCAATAATTTCTGTGACTATGGAGGTTCACTTTATATGTTTTGGGGGCAAATGAATACTGCATTTCTCTTTCTTTTAAGAGCTGGTATAAAAATCTGTTTTCATATTTCTGTTATTGTTTTTGGTCCTCTGAAAGGATAAACAATTGGTATTTTCTGGAAATCCAACTCTTTTGGGTGTTACTGCCAGCAAACATGAGTGCTAGTGGCAAGCAGTAAGATTTGGCTTAGAATTTAATTTCCAGTGCTTATTTCTCTAGCTTTTCTGTAAGCAAGCCTTAAAGTATGAAATTATAAAATAATAGCAAATTATTTATGGTGCAGTTGTATTTATTGAAACAATTCCATTTTACTGAATTTCATCCTATTTTTGATATACTAGATCAACGTCATATGTATTTTTATGTCAAAAAACACAGGAATATAATTAAAATGAAAATGTAGTCCAACTTGGCATGCTGGTTTTTGGTTTCTTTTTTTGAAGTGAGCTGTACAGTATGCTTAAAATAGATTAAAATGAAAGATTTTCTGCTTTTTTAGGATTTTATTGTCATGAAACAAGACTCCTGCCCCCTTCTTAATCATGAGAAAATGCTGTTTATTCAGACTGTTGGTTATAAATCCATGTAGATTGCTTATGAGAATATGAGAATAGTTGTTTAATATTTCCAGCACAAGGTAATTTCTGAACAAAGTGAAACAATAGTCAAAAAACAGAACATGGTGTAGGGTTCTGAAACTTGGGAGCAGCAGAGTCGGGTACCCAAGGTCTATGTTCTTTCAGTGTAGTTCAGCTGATTTTTTATTCCTATTGAGTTAATGGCTTTCTTTCCAAATCCATGATTAGTGGCATTTTTCAGAGGCATGTGAAATTTCTAAAAGCTACTAGATTTTTGTGTCAGTTTGATATTTTTGAGAATCTTGGTACAACACTGTAAGGACATCCTGGTTACTTGATTGAATTTTGCTGCCGTGGATAACTGTGCCTATTATCCATTTTATAAACTAACAGATATGCAGATGTTTTAAGTTTTGGAGCCAAATCTTGCTTAGCTTTAATTACTAATCATTCATTCTGTGAAATGGCCTCATTCCATTCCATTTTTTTTCTCTCTTCTGCTTTCAGGAAAAAACTTCTTACATCCCATCAAGCAATGATCTAGAAATAAATATATCTCATACCTTCTGACCCTTAGATCAGATAGATTAGAAATGATCTAATCCTTCCTTTTGTTTGCGATGAAATGTCATCCTAAGTGGAAGGGAGCCTTGTCTTTTGCTGAAACTGCCTAGAATGTCAAACCTGGTCATTAAAGCAGAGCTTTGGAGGAAATTAGGGTGAAAGAAATGGATCATTATAAGATTGTAAAAAGCTATCTAAATCAATTCCAAGCCTCAGTTAATAAAGCAGTGTATGAAAGATAACTGAGAATGTTAAATATCCCGAATATCATAAAACAGATTACTCAAAGATTTTACCAACCATAATTCAAATTTGTGTTTTATGTTGAGGGAGAAATGACCGAGGTTGTTAAGAAACATGAGTAATACTGAAGTGTCATTTCTTTAAATTTTACCATACTTCTGAAAGGAAGGGGGATAAAATATCAGCAGTCAAATGAATCTTGAATTTTGCTAGCAAGGTAGATTTGATTCTTTCAACGAACGGACTTCTTGTTTGATTGGAAAATATCTTGCCTCCAGTTTCTTGTCAAATGTGTTGGTTTCTTGCTGTCAAAAAGTGCTGTTCCATTTCTGGTATTTCAGCATCAATCTTTTGCTATTAGAAAGCTGGTGCCGTTGGCTGTCAGGCCTGCACAGTCTCAATTGGTAGATTTATCTGTCTTCAGTAGGATTAGACAGAAATATGTCTCATTCACATGATGCTCCAGCCTTAGGCTGCACCAGCCCTGGGAAACTTGAGTACGTTAGCTTCAAAGAAACTGTCTGCAACCTCTTCTGACAGTGTACTCTACAAAGTACCCTCTAGTCTATTCTTCAAGCTGTTTTCTCTGTGTCTTTAATATTTACTTTTTTTATTGTATAAATACTTTACCACTTGTCTCTGGCAGTTAAGCTTTGTAATAGGAAGTGTAAGACCATTGTTTTTACAAGTTTACCTTAGTTATATGCTAATATATTTCACGACATAATGAAAATATAGCAGCTGGTCCAGTACAAAATGGTCCTGTACTTGGAAGCATGAGATATGCATAAATGGCTTAGCAAGATAGTACTTATTAAAGACCTTTCCAAAATTGCCACTATATCCTGATATGAACAGCTTTTTTCAAAATGGTTAATATCTTCCATGGCTTAATTTTGTGGAGGAAATAAGAAATAATGTGACCATCATCTGTGAAGCTCTTGTCATCACCTTATTTGGGTACTGCTTTTATTATTGCAATCTTATATTAAAAGTGCAAAACATAACCTCAAAACATAGTTATTTTCATTAGTCTCTGTACATGCAGTCCTGCTTATGTATTTATGTATACATGCACACATTTAACGACTGCACATATATAACCTCAAATGAGTGTTTCATTTTCTAGGAAATAGCATCTCTCAGAGCAGTCCTAGTTTGCATGTAAAATATTCAGCCATAAATTGTGTTTATTCTCTTTGGATAAAACTATGCCGTTCTTCAAATAGCCTGGTGTTATGTGTTATAGCAGTTAGTGCCTGCATAAGCTACTTGTTACCAATGATTGCATTGTTTAAATCTACATTTTCATAATAGTATCATAGTCTACCTTGTATTTTACTTCATTTCAAATTATATGTACCTCAGCAACAGCATATCCCAGCTCAGCTAGATAACTAAATAAAACTGCAAAACTTGAAGTCAGTAGTATTACCCAAAAACTTGGTATTTAGGTACTATACAAGGTTCCTTACTGTTCTGATTCACAGGAGCAATGAGATCTGCGCTAACATGAGAGTGTTGCTGGTTTTATTGCTCTATGTAAGAAAGGCATGGGTACAGGGAATATGACCTCGAATGCATCCTGGGAACATGCTTCCTTGAAATTCCTAATTCTAACTGCAACTGTGTTCACAATGTAAAACACATCATACAAGTAAACATGAATGGCTGCAATGTGCCTGTTCATTTCTGCTGTTTAATTTCATTTCTGCATTTAACTGAAGAAAGAAAAAAAAAAAAAAAGCATCCTTCCAAGGGGAATATATTCAGATTGCAAACCAGCCCAGAGGAAAACATATAATCCTCTCTACAAAACTTTTGATTATAAGATATAGTGTCATATAAAGTGTCGAGTCATATATTCACATGAATCCACATACCCCTTTTTTTCCTCCATCGTGCTTGGAGCAGGTCACCAGAAAGAATATGTGTTTCTGTTATGATACATGATGGAGAGATACCTATAAAACTGAGTGCTGCAATATTTTTGAGCCTTTTCTTTGATAGCATACCATATTAGTAGACTTCTCTCATACTGCATTGGACTTTCTCATGTCTCCACCAACAGCAGAGCTCCAAAAAGGAGCCAAGGAGTCTTTTTCAGCTACAAGCCTGTACAACAGGCAGTACCTTCCTTCTTTGGGGACAAGAAAGAATGATCTTGGCTTCTTGTTGCTGTTGCAAAAGGTTTCTTTGAAAAATAAAGAGACTCGAAATATTTGGCTTCCCTGAGATGGTTCTTCTTGTCCATGAAATTTCATATTCAGAACAGACATGAAACAACAAGAGACCATGTAACTTTTTGCAAATGTGTCAGTCACTTGAGCACTGAGATAATTATTCTTTAATGCAGGTTTTTTATAAATATACTTTTACAGCTAAACCCTTACAAATCCAATCAAAAAGATATGCACTGTGTAACAGATGTACATAATGTACAAAACGTAATTATTTTGGAAGGCTTTAACTTGGAGAATAATACACAGAGTATGTGTTCAGGGTGTGTTGAGCAGATCTTTTGCAATAAGTATGATATATTTTTTAAAATTTTTTTTCTTTTGGAACATTTACACTTTTGGGTTAGCAGTGAGCAAGTTTTGTCACAGATGCATCTGCAATCTTTTCTATACAAAAGTATCTATACTTTGGTGAGATAAGCTTTGTGATTCACCCCTACTCAATGAGGCTTTGCTCAGGATTTGCAGATAAAAGATTTCTTGATGACTGACACGCAGGACTGAGTATGACTTTCTGAACAACTGTAAGACTTAGCTGCTTTCAGTCATGCTGGGCTTGATTTGAACACATGAAGCTTGTTGCTCTTCTGCTGTCAGTACTAAATGGCAAGTCAAAAGGGGGATGTAGCTGCCAGGTTTTAATGCAGAAAGAATATAGAAATTGGACTGCGGATGAGAGTGGCTGCTAAGCTAAAATCTGGTGTCAGAAAGGCAGTGAACCTAATTGCATAGGGAGAAGCTAGAAACCTGCCAAGAAGAAAGGAACACACGTTGTGGTGGGGGTGTGGAGAATAACTCAAATTTAGCTTTAATAGGGTATTAATTCAGAAGCAGCACAGGTTGAAGTTTTAGCAACACTAGGACAGGTGGTGTTTTGGCTGAAAGCTGTTTAGGAGCTCTGGCTGTAGTATTGGAAGAATATGCGTATGGAGGACTTGCGACAGTGACTGGGAACTTAGGTACTGGATGTCTACAATGCATTGTATATGAAGGTGTGGGTATGTTTCACAGCATCCTAAATTATTTATTCTACAGCATGCCATTAATCACGGGGCATGGTTTTAAGGCAAGTTTTCTCCAATCCAGTAATTAAGCCAATTATTCCTACTTAATCTTCATGAAGGTTCCCAGCAATGAGATTTGCCTAAATGTCTGATATGTGCTGTTCTGCGAAGAAGCTGTTACAATGTTAACTAGACCTTCAGTTGTCCTTTGTCATATGTTAACATTCTTAACGTTCTGAATTTGTGACTACAATATAGTTCTCCAGGGAGTAATTTGTCCCAGCTAGACCATCTGAAAACAAGTACTTTGTGCTCATTCTCCCTTAGTAATTCAGCTATTTCTTCAGTAATTAATGCTATTTTAATTAAGATTTTATATATACCTCCCTGTATGAAACTGGCCATAACCTAAAGGTATCCCAAAATTTTTATGTCCCCTCTTTCTTATTGCAACTTTTTCCACACATGTGACTGATTATTACAATAGTGAAATAAGAAAACTAGACCTGTACAGCTGAAGGGCTCATTCCTGTTTATTGCACATGTTAGAGTATGTAAAGTATGTGCCTGGGAGCACTCTGGATCTCACACACTTATCATTCCAATTAAATCTCTAAACTGCAGTTAATACCAAATTTTATACGCCTGCTGGTTTGGAGTTCTGGGAGTGGTTTTTTGAGATTTGTTTTTGTTTTGTTTTGTTTGGGGTTTTTTGGTTTGTTTTTAAAATATCTGCCACCACTTGCTATTATAAAAGTTTGTACAAACATCTTGGAAAACCTTGCAGCAAGAAGTATGAAGTGCAATAAAATAAAACATTTTTCTCATCATCAAGTCAGAACCACTCTTTCAGGTTGCAATGAAACAAGCTCTTAAATATATGTTTAATATTTGAATTAAGTATATAGTTATGACTAGGCTTTTGCTTTGCATGTGTAAATGAATAGGAGGTCTGATTTTATTTCTGCTTACAGTACTACAGAAATGTATTATTTAGGACAACTTCAACATCAGGGGGAATTAACTTAATCTCAAACATCTATAAATTATCCTCAGGGTATGAGTTTTTGAACCTGTCCACTATAAAAACACAGGCACTCATCTTTTTATGAGGTTATAGACAGGCATGTCTTCTTAATAGTACTGTTATGTCTGGTGCAAGGAAGTTGGTGAGCATGCTTTCTTCACTCTAGTTAGGAAACTAAACTTAATAGCACACAAAAAAGAAAACATTTGACAGCTATTACAAAATGCTGCTGCCATTGTAGGCTGATATCAGAAAGTACTTGGATCATTGCTACGCAATTAAACTTCAGAAAGCGATTAGTTGATTCTGCTCTACAAACTGTTTCTGTGCTTTGAAGGAAAACAGTAAATCTTACATTAGAACAAAATTTTCAAGAGCATTTTGTTGTTGATTGTTTTGAGGTGTTGTTTTTTTTTATTTGAAAGTTTTCATACAACCTAAAAAAATCTCTCTCTCATTATCAACCTTGAATCTTAAATTCAAGGTAGGTTCTTCCTGGCACATATTTGATCAATAATGAACTTTCTGTAATTTAACAGTGTTAAATACAATGTCTCTGGGGAAAACAAAAATAACCAATGGTTGAAAGTCTGAACCAGCTGCTTTCTGGAGTCCAGGGAGCTATAGAATTTGCTGATGCTTCTGTACTTTGATGGTTCTGTCATTTAATTCCCTGTTCAAGACTGTAAATACTTCTAACTGATAGAAATACTATTTTCCATGCCTCCACGTTGCTCCTAAAGGAAGAATGACTCAATCCTGGAATTGACCTTTGGCCTTCCCTCTGGCTTGGCAGCTGTAACAAGTTTTCTCACCTCTTTTAATAGTCTAACACTCAAATTCGTAGCAAACATAGGAACTTTGCAGAAGAGCAATAAAAGGCAGAGGGCTGAATGATTTCAATACAGTGGGGACTTAAGGGGGAAGCTGAGCTGCCCACCCTTGCCTTTGAAGCACCATGCTATCAGGCTTCTTCTCTAACATCTAAAGATCCCCAAAGTGCAACTTGCCTAGATATGTTCTCTCTTCATCCCTGCCCCAAAACCAGGAACATCTCTGGCTGCCTTGAGACATTACTGCCACTGAGCAGCGGGGTTGGCTCAGGCTCTAAACAGGACAAGCATCTTCCAGCCAGCCTGTTGGAGCCACGGGCTCCCTGCTTTGCACAGGCCTTGCAAGGTGGACATTGGGTGGGTCTGACCAGACCAGACTGCTGGTGCCTTGCCAAAGTGCACCTGGCAATAGTGTGTGAGAGGACCTCTCCTGGCACTGCTATTCCCTCAGCCAGCTTCAGCAGCAATCCCAGCCTGGTCCATCTTATGCTCCCACCTAGAAGAGTAAGTCCTGCTCTTGGTCCTTTCCTTTTCTCTTCTCAGTCTAGCAAACATGCTGCCACAAAAGGGTGGGTGTGGGCTCCTTTGCAAGGAGAGGGAAGTGGGTTGCCATTTATAGTTAAAAATGGAGATCAAAAGGAAGGTGATCATACTGGGTCAGAAAAAATGGTTTAGTGCAGTAGAAAAGCGGTGGGAATGACAAGGGACGGGGGACAGTTAAGGGAGGATATCCATGCTTGAACAAAGTGTTGTAAAAGAAGGAGCACCAGCTGGAGAGGAATGCCTGTACCAGCAGGTGCTCTAAAAGTCTCCTGTCCTCTTCTGACTTCAGTTCCACACAGAATCATTGAAACAATTTCCCCAAATTCATTTAACTAATTTCTTTGGTTAAGAATTTATTTGAACATCTAACTTTATCTTGTTGCCCCTGCAAAGCTCCACTTTATCTACAGGATAGAAGGTTTTAAGATGGCTTTGCTGATCAGTGTTGTGGTACCCTACAAATACACCATGCCCAAGTAGCAGTCAGTGTTGGCAGTTGCAGTCATCACTCCAGGTGAAATAAAGAGCTATTTTACTATGCTGGCAAGAAAGAAAAAAGCTTGCATTACCCTAGCTAGTGCAGCTTTAAGAATTACAGTCCAGAAGTAACATTTCTTGTTTAAACCTGCCTGAATAGTGCAAGCCAGCTGGGCACTAGGAATGTCAAGATACAGGCATCTACCTTTAGTCTTATTGGTGAGTACAAGTAGGAGGTGCAAGGCTGGGAGGAAGTTCTCGCAGCCAGGTTGTCCAATGCTCCTGCCTTACCTCCACAGGATGCTGTGCAATCATGCACAGATATGAATACAGCTTGCAACATCTGACAGTCATACCCTGTCTGGCTGCTCCCTGTCTCCTGTTTGGGACATAGTTCCCTGACAGTTTCTTTTGAATCAGATTTGTCTTCTGCTCCTGACTTGGTTTGATGCTACTCTTTATCCAGATGCCATTTCACTTGTTCAGTCAGTGCTGTGCTGTATTTTCTCTTATCCCCCCTCCTATTCAGCTAAGAGAAGCAGCATCTGAGTGTTCAAGTGAAAGTCTGCAGGGGGAGCTTACCTTGAGGCTGATTGTTCTTTTAACATTATAAAAGATCTTATTTGCTATATTCCATGAAGTATGTGAACTGTGGGCAATGAACAGGCAATGTCCCTCTATAGTTACTATGAGCAGTTCAAGCACGTAGAAGAAATTAAAAGGTCAAGATAACTTGAAGAGATCTTTCAGAATTTCCCTTTTTGCAAAATTTCAGAATTGCTTTCCATCCCACTCTATGTATTGCTCCAAATTCTAGTCTCATGCTTTGTGTTTTGTGTGAACAACCAAATAGCCTAGCCCTATGGCCAGTTGTGCACTGCTGTCAGTGCAGAAGGAAAAAGATCCCTTCCTGATCTCATCAGAAATCATATTCTGAAACATCCTTCATTTTAGTATTGCAAACACCACAGTCACAAGTGTGATTGGGATAAGCCATCTTTTAGAAACTAGTTACAAATTTTACCAGTCAAGATTGTCCCCTGATGAGGTAAATCCTGTAATCAGTCTGCCTCTCTGTTCAGATTTCAGTCACCAGTAGTTTTTACTTAGCTGATTCTTCAACTCTTTAGTGAGAGAAAACACTTCTTCAAGTGCTTGAATAGTGACTTTTTGGCTCTGTGTGCAGGGGCAAAGTAGTCTGCATGTAACCAGGAACAAAGCAAAGTGGGGAGAGAAACACTGTTTAAATACTCTTCTTGTTAACATATAATTCCCTGGATACTCTTTGAAATAGTTACTTTTCTGTAAAAGAGACTTCTTGGCGTGTCTTGCTCTGAGGGAATTTTTAGTAGCCATACATTATGTACACATGTGTGTGTCTGCGCATAGAAATATATTCACTGAATTTGTGGCACAAGCTATTACTGCTTTCCTTTTTAAGCACCCACAAATGAGACTATGAAAAATTAAAGGCAGCTACAGTGCAACTGTTGATCCACTAATGTAGAATTACTCAATCTGTGTCTAACCAGCTTGATCCATCCTATCAATACCAAGATGAAAGGATAGTTTCTGCTCTTCTAGTAACCAGGCTTGCAAACGCCTTTTTAAAATTCTGTCATGCTGAATTACATGACTCTTATCGTTTGCAGATCTCTTTTGAAAGCAGCCCCAGGTTACATGCATATTGGATTACCGCATATCAAAGAGATTAAAATAGGTGTGTTATAAAGATAAGGGCTTTTTCTTATTCTACTTACAAAAAATTGCATTAAAAAGACCCTTCAGAGAAAACAAAAAAGAGCTCAGAGGAACCAAACTAGAAGAAGCACCTCATAGAAAATTGCAGAATGGCTGACATTCCTGACAATATACACTGGTACTTTGTTTCTTGTTTTAATGTGTGTTTTATGTTCTTGTGAAGAAGCATAAAGTTGGGCATTAACATGAAATAATAGAAACTACTTACACATTATTGGCTCATTTTATAGTCTTGTGAAATTATAAAGAAAATTGCAGATGCTTTCAGATGTTAATTTTCTCAGGTACTCCTCACTGACAGACCTGATATAAATTTATAGGTGACCAAATATCTTCCAGAGCAGAACACGTGATTTTATTCTGTGGTTGTAGACAAAAAGTTGAGGTGGGGCATCTATTTTTAGAATTTTGTAGAATAATAGAATTGTTTAGTTTGGAAGGGACCTTTAAGATCATCTAGTCCAACCGTCAACCTAACCCTAATAAAAAAGCCATTACTAGACCATGTCACTAAGCACTATGTCAACCCATCTTTTAAATACCTCCAAGGATGATGTCTCAACCACTTCCCTGGGCAGCCCGTTCCAATGCTTAATAACCCTTTTAGTGTAAAAATTTTTCCTAATATCCAATCTGAATCTCCATGGCACAACTTGAGGCCATTTCCTCTTGTCCTTGTTTCTTTGATTTTGAGTTCTGGGAATTTGAAAGTTGCATTTGATCCTATTCTCACTAACTATTAGCTATAAAAGCCCACAACATGAAATTGTGAATAAATTATATGTTGCTATCCATAAAAGCATTTCAGAGAGCTACCTGTGCACAGAAGGATCAAACCCAATTAGGAGATCATTGAAATTGCAGTTAAAATGTAAGAGAAGAGTAAGTTCGGTGTGGGAAGATATGCTTTGAGAATGACACATACATAGGTGTTTGCCTCATATTCTTATTAATTGAGGGACAATCCAAGCTCTGAGAAAGTGTCTTTTCCTTCACATCAGTGATCCAGTTTTTGAAAGCTGACAGAATATCTGATGTTGATTTGAGGAGCCTTGGTGGTGTTTGATGAAAAAGTCTGAGGTACTAAATAACTCAACTTGCAAGATAAACAAAGCATGAAACAGTGTGAACTGTATCAAGCATAACCTAAAAGAGGTTATCTGTGATTTAGGATGTTCTCTAAACAGTCTAAAAAGGACAGGGTTTGAAGGATTTATAACTTATGCCATCTGATTTTACTGAGCTTTATTTGATTGGTAGTTATTTTTAAAGGACATACCTCCAGATGATCTGAATATTTTATTTAGAGCATTATAAGGAATCAAATGTGTTAGTCTGTTTTACCAGTGTCATAAACTACTGAGGCAGTGGGAAACAGTATTAGAAGGAAATAAAATGTAGCTAAGATGCTGGAAGGGGGTGGGCGCTGGGGTAAATTCACTTGGAGAAGACTGCAAATATATATTCCTGGCAAAGGAAGGACTATTGGATTTAATATTAAAACTGAAACAAATTGGGAAGCGCGTAAATTCTGGTGGTCTGACCTCACTAGCCAGCCCCAGGGTGCATAGGGTGGGAGAGAAAGCAACGTCTCTTCCCTCCAGACAAAGGCTGCAGGAGAAGGAGTTGAATTCCTCTCAGTAAAGGACATCTCAGGGAAAGAGGAAGGTGTTCTCCATCTGTTTGTGCATCAGTGCAGTAACCTGTTCTCTGTGAGGGCTTGGCACACAGCACCTGAGAGCTTTATGGGGCTCTACCCTGTAACACTGCTGGCTTCAGGATAGTGTATTGCCTGATCCTTCCCACCCCTGCTGTGCTTTCTGTTCATAGTAGCATGCTTTGCAACTCAGAAGTAGCTGTGTTTTGTACTATGCTCCTTCATATATGTACTTCTGAGTACACCCTCAAGATTACAGGCTCATCCTTGTCATTAAAATATTGTTCAGACTGCATTTCAAGATCAAGCACCATATTGCACAAGTAGTTATCTATAAGAATGCCTAGTACTGTTCACTAAATCCATCAATTTGAGAGCATTGACTGAATAATTAACATATTGACCGGTCAGCTTTTCTAAAGTACAGTATAAGCTTAACAATGGTCTGTGCCTCCCATGTGTATCACCCTAGATCACAACATAGCAAAGGGAAAATGTAACGTTTGACTTTTTCTTAAGCTTGCCATTATCTTATGAGCCTACAGATAGTAACCCCGGATTCATTTCACAGGGACTGTATTCATGCCATCTGGCTTCTCTAAAATGGTTTCTGACAAATCTGACTCCTCCCAGGGAAGTGACCTGCCTATAGATACAATTGGTGCTGGACTTTGTGCCGTTCTGCAGCTTTGGGATGGGACCAAGATTTACAGAGGAACAACTCATTTTTCTGCCTGCTTATTAGGCAATATTTGAACATATTGCTATATTTGAACATTTGAGCTATATGAACTGCTCTGCAGCCACAAGTCAGTAGTTAACAAAATCTGACACAGAAAAATTTCAATATATTTTCATGTAACAATTTCTTGTAACCTTATCACCTGCAGTATTCATAAGATCATTATTTTCTAGCAGTACCAACCTGTGTACTGGACTTGGTAAATTAACCTTTGCAGCAACATTTGACATTAATTTTGCCTCCATTTTTGTAAAATAAAACATAAAATTAATGTAATCAGGAGAATGACAATTTCTCCAATTCTCAGGACTACATCAATATTAGGGAAAAAAAAGTCAACTAATGCTTGCTAACTAATGGGTTTGCTTTTCACATTGACTTTTCTGGACAAAAACATATGTCAGTCAGCACAGGTGGTTCTTTAGTAAGGAAGTCCATGCAAATGTGAATGTGCTGATTCTGAGATAAAAAAAGATATTGTTAAATTTCATAAGAATAAAATACTGTAATGAGTTTTTGAAGTCTCCCTTCCCGTTACTCTGGAATTAGTTGCAGCACTAAGGTTATTTCAGTGGGAAGAAAACAAGTTTGATACCTTGCTTTATGGCATTATTTCTCAGTTAGCTTATTAGTATTGAGGTGGGGAAGCTGACTAGTTATTACTGGCTCCATGATATTATCTCTGAGTTTATAAAAGGCTTTATGTTCGTTGTTTTAAAGTGGTCTCTTACAAATTTTGTATCTATATTTTGGACTCCAGCCAGAGTGAGAAACACACATTTAAATAAATTAAAAATGCACTATTATACATAAATGATTATATGATTCTGTTAGTTATGAATAAGCAACTTTCTGGTAGCTTTTGGGTCTGGACTAAGGTGATGAGGGACTTTAGAGTTACTGGTAAGCAATGGACCTGGAGCTTTATTATGATTTGCCACCCACCAAAATAAGGTATGCTTTCCTTACAGATAAGGCTTCTTGTTTCCTTGTTTTGCAGACATATCTGTAATTATGAGAGTTTACTCTCCCTCTGTCACTTCCTTGAAAGCTCATGATTCTTAAGCCTTTCAATTCTCTGTTTGCCTAGTGTCCAGATGATTATGATGTCTTAATTAAAGAATTTTCTTTTCATGTGAGGGATAAGGATCAGATGAATTAATAAAAGCTGAATATCATTATTTTATGCTAATAATTGTCAAAATAAATGGCAAATGAAGAGAATCAGGGAATACAAGTCAGCAGTTTAGTATCCTCTGTACAGTGCATCGATAACTTTTGAAGATCTTGTCATTCTTTCATTCCATATTTAATTAGGCTTTATAATTCTAATAGAAATTTCTTTGAAATAAATATATCAGTACATTCAAATATTGAATTTCAGCATTTGGAGTGGAATTCCAGCCTCTTCTAAGATATCACAAATATCCTATGGCAGAACAAGAACTATATTCACGCTTCAAGTAATTTCACACATTGTTGTCTAGTTCTTCACAGGTACCAGCACCTAGCTGAATAAAAGGTGACTGACTGTTCAAATGTTCTGAATTTTCTAGCTTTATTCATATATATCTATATATATCTATATCTATATATCACTTATCTCCAGTTCTCTGGATGCTAGTGCTAGTATTGTGTGGACATAATTCCTGAACCACAAGTTTTAAAAATCTTACAAGGCTGAAACCCTGATTAAGTGAAGGGACAATGAGTGATGGTCCCTCTGTAGTGTACTGAAACGGCTCTCTTGGTGGAGTCCATCGTAGGAAGGGCAAGACCGAGACGATCACTGCTGGGTGCAAGGACTGGCTTCAATCCCCAATCTGCTTGTTCCCACAGCCAGGGACTGGGTTTATGTGTAGGTCTCCAGGAAGTTCAGTCCTGTTGTTAGTCAGACAACAAATCCCCTGCATTACAAGTGTGGCTGACTGACTGAGAAGGCATGTGCAGTCATGAACCGAGAGCCAAAGTTGGGCCTTCCTGGCTGTAGCGTCTCATCTACACTGTTCTGTCATGCACAGTCATGCAGTCACAGATCATGTTTTGTTCACAGCACTCGTTCAATGTGTGATCTTCAGGAAGTCACATCAGTTATTGTCAAGTTGTTCTACTGATCAAATACTTGGCATGCATGTAAAAGAATATGTAATCTGTGGGAAATATAATCGTTGTCATGTAATAACTGATGGCAAGTGTTACTCTTCATGTTTATTATGGCATCCAAATTTTACATGAAGAGTTTCCAAACAACAGCTTTGGAACCCTGACTTCTTGGAAGTAAAATAGTCCATCTTTTTTCAGTTCAGGTATTTTTCCTGTACTCCAGTAAATGGGAATATTCCTGGCTTTTCAGTAAACTTCCATCAAGAAAGGATCACTTTGACTATAGATTTTTTTTCAACACAGTTTTTATTTCAAAATGCAACTAGAATGATAGTTCTGTTATTTAGTTTAGCTATTCTTCAAATGCTGTTACAATAGGCAGGTAGTGCTTAAATAGGTCAAAAATCTGCAGTAAACCACAAGGATTTGGATTCTTTTTTAGCCCTGCCACTAGAGTCTGTTGTTTCTCTTTCTACTCTTTTAAAAATTCTGAAAACATGGGAAGCACTTTCCTTAATTGTATTTTTTTATATATTGCTGGATTTTATTTTTTTTTTCTTTACCAGACACATGCACATGAATGTCATTATTCTTTACCACTAAAAGCAGAATAATTACAAAGAGGAAAGCAGGTGTTGCAGTTATGCTTAATCTTCTGGCAGCAAAGTGGAGGACCTTTGGTTCAATACTGAACATGTCTGACAGTAAAGCTCTACTTTGATAAATGATTAAGCATCATGTACATTGATGTACATTGCTTAAAGCACCTGTGGTTGAGTAGCGTATTTTAAGGCAGAATAGCAAGGGATTAAAGTAAAAGAAAGAAGTTTTTATCATATGATAATAACTCTTTAGAAATAGCCTTTAATTGCTGCTGCATTCAGGCAAACAATGCTCTGGTTTTGAATCTTCACTCCTCTCAGATGACTTTTATCCTTGCCTTTATACAGCTGAGTTGCACATTCTTCTGAATAAATTCCAAGTGGCTAGTTAACAGGAAAATAAAAGTAACCCTGAACTCTTTATAGCATTAAATTAAGGACAAATTACTAGGATTTTTTTTGGTGTGAATACCATCTGTACTAGACTTTAGTGAAACCAGTTGCACGGTGGAAGTGTGAAAAAATTGATTGAGAATTAATCTTTTGTAGTTCAGATAGCATTAAGTTATAACTTATTACTGGAGAAACTGGTTCAATCTAATTTTCAGAATCATGATGGTTTTCCTGTCAACTAAGACAAAATCTCAGTAGATAATTAATTAACTGCACTTTTGAGCTTCTGCGTCTGGAAGAGCAAGGCTGAGTATTTTGGAATGAAAAAAATAGCAGAAAAAATAGTTTTGTTTACATTTAGATTTTTGATATGTAATAAGTAATAATGAACCTTCAAAAAGCCAACTGCAGCAATTGAAATAGAATGTCTGAACAGGTGCAAGTAAGTAGGTACAAAAGTTTTGACTTTGACAAACTTGACAAACACAAATCATCAGCTTTCTTTCAAATTTCAGTACAGTGCTACAATTACTGAACTAGAAAACACACTATATTTTATATTTTGTTAAACATAAAGCCAGAATTCTGACAATGACTGAACAGATGCTGTAAACTGGAATCTTAGCTATGATATTTTTTACTAGAAGGAGGAATAAAGAGCTTCAGTTTCCTGTAGCATTCAGTAATGACTAACATTTAGGATTTTTGGTATGTTAAAAAGAATTCCATGTTTTCTCCAGTGCACAGATGTTCTGTTAGAAAATGCGTTTGGTTTCTTAGTCCTTCTTAAGCTTTTATGACCAACCTTGAAATGCCACCAAAGTTTTATGGCATAAAATGATTGTGAAGTCACTTGCTTTCCTTGCAAGGTAATAAATTTTAAGCTTCAGTACTGCTGAAACATTGCCAATCATGTAATACTTGATCTCATGTCCACTGAGGAGAATGAGTGTGCTTATGATGGCTCCACTGGGCATCAGATCAGTCCATGTTTTTCAGTCTTTGCTTATTATGTGATTAGTGTGGTATTTTGAAACCTTACTAAATATTCTTAAATTCTTAATTGAGATAAATAATATATCTGCTTCTGCTTTTTTCCTTTATTTTTTGAGGGAAAGGAAAGAAATGTTAAAGAGTTATTAGAAGGAAATTTAAAGTCCACCAAGTAGCAGCTACTGTAGTGTTACCTGTAAAAGTATAGGGAACAGGAGCAGAAAAGCAGACAGGCGAAGTCAAACAGATTTAAATTGGCCTGAGGAACAGCTAGTAGCTGTTCTAGTTGTTCCAAAAGATATCCATGGGAGATCAATCAAAGAGGAAATAAATACATCTCTACAGCTCATGAGCAGCTTTTTGTCAGAAAATAACCTAGAGTGTGTTAACTAGAATAGTTAAAGCTTCTTATGTTAAAACCAGTTTCTAAGAAAGTCAGGCATTCCTCAGAATAAAAGGAAGTTAGGATTTCAAATTTCCATTCCTGTGTAGAGAGGATTTCAGATCAAAAGTGTATACATTGTGTTTAACAGTGACTGTAGGAACGGGTACAAGCTGAACTTGGTTATGCAGTTTAGGTGCCCCTCCCTCTTTCTGCGCATTCGTTGCCACCTGTGATGTGGTACCCTCAAATTCAGTACAGTGGTAACAGTATTGATAGTATCAGTATACGTAAGTGTACATATATATATCAGTAACAGTATACATAAGTATAGTACTTACATAAGGAAAGTGCAGTACCTGTGTTCATAAGAGTGCACACAGTAGAGCAGCAGCTGGAGTATGTTTTCCTTGAAGGATGTGCTGCCAAAGTCTTCCTGGGCACTAACCTGGACACATTTCTCCAATCTTGTGTAAATTAGGTATTCGTTTGTCCTCTTGTAACATAACAAGAAGCCTAGAATCTTTAAACCCTAAAAAGGTTTTTAAAAAAACAACCAAAACTGCAATGCTAGTTGAAAAATATCTACACTTTTTTTTTTTCGTAGAAGAAAAAGAGTTCTAGTATCCTACTGAAAAAGCTGTATATGCACTACGAATTTGTAGAATGAGGTATGAGCAATTACATAGCACTGATGAATGAAGATCACAATTAAAGGGAGACAAATAGTATTTTCCACAGAATAACCTCTCTGCTATTACCCCACAGGTATGTCTGAGAATTTAACGTAGTAAAAGACAGGATCACGATTCATGCCCATGCAGCACTGCAGAGAATTGAGACTTTGAGAGAACATATGAAAAAGTGACTTCCTGCATTTCTTTCTTTTTGCCACTTAAAATTAGGAGTGGACAGTTCCAAACCCAATGTTCAGAAGAATATACGTGTCTACATGATGAATTAGTAAACTACTCAAAATGCTGTCTTTTCTCTAAACTAGGAGAGTCGGATATTTCTGAGGCAGGAAAAATGTTGACCTCTTCAGCCTATGGCAACACAGGAGACTATTCTGCTTTAGTATGATGCCATAGGTAATTCCTTATCTGTCAGGAACAGTGCATGCATATTTGTTCATGCATAAATACTGAAGTCATTTAATAATTGGCCTAGTGAAATTTAAAGCCTTCTGAAATTATGGATATGGTGATATATGTCCCCAGATTCTCACTACTGTAGTATGAGTACAGCTTCACAGCCTTTAATATAAAACTCCCACAATTTTTTCTTTGCTGCAAGGGAAGCGATGTTATCTCTATAAGGTAGTATGTATTTTGCTAAATTTTTAAAATTAGAATAGATGTGATGGATCAAAGCAAATGTTTAACCAGAAACATACTTAATGTTAGGAAAGATGAAAGCTGGAATGCAGAAAAGGGTACAAAGCATGTAAGATGGTTAAATTTGAATGTAGCAGAGTTGGGATCAAATGCATAAATGAAGCAAATCTGGATATTGACTGTTTTGACAGTTGCACTTTTTATGAGAAGCTTCAAATAACTTAGTTTGTATTTCACTTGGAACAAAAGAAAGAAATGTAAACTTCTTTTATTTTCCCATGCAGCAGAATTGAAGTTTTCTTCTTCTGTTAGCTCTACTTCACCTACAGAAGCAAGGTCTTTGTAACTCCCTAACAGACTTTAGGTGCATATTGGGGATTTGCATTAAACTCTTATCCTATTGTATTAACCATTTATTCACCTGTTCACTCATGCTGTTTGAACTGCTGATGTGCTAGATGGCAGGGGAACAATTAAATTAATACTTCTTTGAAGTTGCTTTGCTTTGGAGAGATAAAGTAGCATCTCCAGATGAAAAAAACTTGACAAGAGGCAAATTATTAGTGTCACTGGAAAATAAAAGGAAAGAAATAAGTGCAGAAAGAGACAGACTCATAAATGTCAAACTATAATGGTGTCACCAGGAACAGATTTTTTTTTTTTTTTTCTCTATGACAACGTATAACTTGGTGATCTTTTTCAGGTGACCTTGGTCTTGACTGTATCGTATACATAATATAGCAGAAAATGACTTCAAGGTCAGAAAATAAACCATCCAAAAGAAAAATTATTTCCCTCTAAATTTTGTTAACAAGCATTCCATAAAAGTCTATCATATGCAGGAGATGAATGTAAAGCTTAAAAATCTGGATGACCATGTCAGCTGCTGTCAGCCCACTGATAGCTTTTTTTTTTTTAAGCTAGACTTTTTCAATCACACTTCAGTGATGACATTATCTACACACTGAGTTTTGAAGAGTAAAAAACATACCACTTGCTGACTGCTGTTTATAAAAGAGCTACATAGGGCAGTTTGAGAGTCATATTTCCAAGGGCTTTTAATTTTGCCTGAGCCACATTTATTATATTTATTATATGAACCTTATCTTTCTCTGGTTATTTCTGCTTTCTTTTTTTCACTTTCATGTTAAATGTCGCAACTGGATGGAATTGCAACTCTGATGCACTGGAGTCATGATATAAAACAATAGAGAAAAATCATGGACTTTATCTACAGAGATGTTGAGGTTTCCCTCAGGCTTGATGAACTCTGAGAAAGAGAGAAATGAATCTTGAGGTCATGTGATTCCTTACATATCTTTGAGCAAGTTGTCACAATCTTAATGTTGGTTAGAAAAGCTAAACAAATATTGTTCTGACAAATGGTGTTTGGTACAGGCTTACGTATTCCCTGTTTCAGAATCTCAGTATGTATTTATAGTCAGTCTCAATATAGTTCTAAGCAAAACCCCATGATAGCAATACGTGTGAAAGCCTGTTCCTACACCGAAGCAACCAGTGTTTTTACCTCATAGGTGTTTTTTAGTTCTGGTGTGCCTCAGATGTGATATAAACAGGTTTTTTATGATTTAGACTGGGTCCACGTGTGGTTGTTGGTGAAGAATTAATTCATTTTCTTATTGAATAATTAATTGAAAGCAAATGAATACTCTGTCTAGTACTTACTCTCCTCTCTGTTACATGGGACAGAAAGCCATTGGGAGCGTGGGAATGTCAGTATCCCAGAGAAATGGTTTTATAATAACTTATCTTCCAGCAACTGGACTGGGGTGATACTCTTTCCCTGTGATATTGCAAAAGACCCAAGGATGATAGGAAGTGGTCTTGGTGTTGCAAATATATATATAGCCCAGCTAATCTAATAAGTATGCAGGGCCTTTTCACAGATTTTGAAAGAAAACAATAGTGTGCAAATTACACATATTGATTTGTTAGGCCTGGCATGCAACAAATGAGCTATAATGTACAGAATGCAAACCAGTGTATTTAAGTAAAACCAAGAATTTCAGCAATAACCCAGGAAGTCTTCAGCTGAGGAGACCGAAGGAACAGAAAGGCCTTGGAGCATTAATTAATTAGAGATTGGCTAGAGGCCGGATGTAAGATGCAGCTGTGAAAAGGTAAATGCATCAACTGAATGTCTTTCAGCTGAGATAAAGCCAAACCTCCTCTACAATCCTATGCACTGATCTAGCTAAGCATCTTTGAAAGGTGTTGTAACAGGTGAAGCAGAAAAGTTTTGATATGGATGCAAATGAGGACCTGGAGAGCCCCTGTTGGACTCTGGAAAGGAGGTAAGAGTAAAAAAGGTCTTTACTCGGTTATAACTCTGCCCTTGAGGATTTGCTCAAGCAACAGCTTGAGCTGTTGTGACAGAAACAGTTTTGCTGGGATTGCAGTGTGGGGTTTTGCTTCCAAGTAGTTTTGCTACTGCTTGATTTAGAGTTAAGGGAATGTATCTTTTCCCATCATATGAATTCTGTCATCAGGGAAAGATCGTTCAGGCTCCATGTTAATATCTGTGTAATGTGTGCCTTGCAAGATCCTTTTGGGGACATTCTAGCAAAATAAGTGCTGGGCGTAGATAATTGTCCAGTGATCAAATGAGAAGAATAAAAACAAGGAGAAGAAGCTGCTTCAGTAAAAAAACCAACAACCTGACACAAAAAACCAAACCCCCAAGAAAGTCCAAAACGGTGTTGATGCACTGATCAGTATACATTTATACATATATAACGATATTTAAAATTATGTATATACTCACATAGTATTAATAAATGCTGTCTGAAAACTCTGAATTTCCAGAGACCACAAACTAATATGTATATGAGTGCAATTCTATAAAATTATATGCTATAGCAGCATGAATGGTACTGAAAAGTACTTTTGGTCATGTAGATATAAAGTATTGGGATTTAAAAGTTTGTATCACACATAAAAACAATATTTGCCATTTTCTGTATTGGAAAATTTACCTTAATCCTTCCCATAAGTAGCACATGAAAACACGTGCAACAGGTACACTTCAGTTTTGTAATAATATTCCCTTAAACCATATGCAAAATGGGAATTTCATGCAGCCTCAAACTCCTAGATTAAGTGAGATTTAGTTATTATCTCTTGGTTTTGTTGGTCTGTCTTTGGATATGTTTGTCAGGATGAGCCAAAAAGCTAGAAATGTCCTATCATATGGTTGTGTTCAGTAGGATATTTAAAGTGTTGATGTTGTTTGAGTATTAATAGAACAAAATAAATTATTGATTTGCTTATCTATTAAAATACATGGATTATGCATTATGGTAGGGATAAAGATTTGAAAAGTACAGATCCAAAAAAATGCCTTCAGAATCAAATACAGATGACAATGCATAGAAATAGTCTTCAGTAGAACTAAGAATTTCAAAGATGTTGAAAGCATAGCTTTCTATACAGTATCTGGGACAGGGACCATTTTTGTCTATCCTTTCCTTCCGTTCTTCAACAACTAAGTTCTGAAGTTTAACTTTTAGAGCAATGAAAATCTCTCATAGGTGTCAAACTCTATAGGACATTTAATCAGATAACTTTTGCAATCCCAGTACAATTTAACCTATGCCAAATGCTATATTCCTCTTTGACTGAGAAATAGAAATTGTCCATGTGGGATGATATACACAAGAAGAATTTCAGAGCTTAAAAGCCCTAACAATCTTATAGCACTATTTGCAACATCCAACTGTCTTGTACTTTAACACTTAATGATGGAAAGCAGTGATGTCACCAAGAGTCTTTTTGTCATGAGTGTATTAGCACCAGAAGCTGAAATTCCCTCTGAAGGTGGTGAAAGTAGCAAATATGATGTAAAATCTCTGTCTGAAAAACTCTGAGCTGGTGTATCTTGCTGGTCTTTGTTGCTAGTCTGTTGTTGAACTTTTTCAGAAGAGGAATGTTAGAATTAGGGATATTAGAGAGAATAATACATTCCCATTTTCAGCGGAGAAAAGTGAATTTCATTAGTTTAGCAGTCTTAACTAACTGTGGAGGCAGTCCATGATAGAGACAGTGATATTTCTCCCACCTACCTCAGGGGTGAGGTCAGGGGTGACTCTGTAGACTTAAGTACTGCATCTCCCAAAATCTGGACAATGATTGCTGATAGCAACAGGAATTTGATATTGATGTTAAGGTTTTCTGCTCTGGGATACCTATGAGGCTTTTGCCTTTCCAGAAGCTATGTTCATATAGAATGTCATTGGCCCACTTTTTTTCACAGAGCACTGGGAAAGATGGATGTTAAAGTTGGAGGTGTTGTCAATGCTTTCAAGAAGCTGTCCTAAGCTTTTTCACCAAACCTAAATGAACAGTCTAAATAAGAGTTAAAGTATGCTATCAGTATGTAGAAAGAAATGATGGTAATACAGTAGATAGTTATTATTCCCTTATTTTGAGATAAGTGGCTTTTTTCTACTTGCTCAATAGATTTGACATACTTTGGGGGATTATTTTTGAAATGTGTAATATAATTAACACTGGGTAAACTGTCATAATTCACTGCGTTTCTGCTATAACAGCTTTTATGTTATAAACTATAACATTTTATTCCACATAAGATAGCCTATGTCTCTCCCCACTGGACTTGTTATCTCACGTTTCACATAGGTAAGGTGCTGTGCCTAGCTAGATTCTGTGAAGTAAATATATCTCTTTAAGTTATTCTGTATAAGCATCCCCGAAGAGGAAGCCAAAAAGTGGATGTTCTTTTCTTTTGTTTAAATTAAATTTTACCTAGCCATCCTTCCAGTATCTTATTTTATTCAATTCTTTGTTTTGTGTAGTGTAAAACAGTGACTCATATTTATACCCCTGTGCTTTGGGGATTTGGGTTGTTTTGATGTCTCTCCCTCTCTGACCCCCTATTCTTTAACGAGCTTTTGTTTTATTTATATGTATGCAATTGGAGGCATTTTCAAAGTGACATATAATAGATAAAATTATAAACTTGTTATAGATCGATATGCTAAGGCCCAAGATGTGTTAAGTGTCTGTAAATCTACACTTGATGCTTATTTTCATGATCAATCTTGACTTCTTTTCCACTGACCTTCATTTTATCTGAGTAATGCTGCAAGGAGGCACAGCAATTTTTTCAAGCCATATGTTTTCTGAAGATTTGTATGTCTGAATTACTAAATATAGAACAAATATTTATATAACTTAAAATGCTTAGTAATGCTGAGTATTGCAATGTTGTCTTGCTTGCATACATCTTATTTTTATTACCTCAATATCTGTCTATTGCAAGCATTCTTTATCTACACACTCTATTTTTATACTCTCTATTTGTAGTTAAACTAGAATATTCTCAGTCAGTGAAGGCCAAATTATTTTGAGATTATAGTCTCTGTCAATCGTGACTTTTTATTTCTTCTTGTGTCTTTTCCTAGATCTTTTTGAACAGTACATTTGAAATTACCCTCTCTATTTTTGGCACAATAAATCATGAGAGTTCAAATTACCTAAGGTCAAAAAACTTTTTCCAGAAGGGCTTGCATACTAAATGTATTAAGAAACATGTTGTAACTCTTAAAAGGCAAAGTGATGAATAAGTTATCAAAGGAACTTTTAACAAGAGTGGAAGTAATATATATCCCACAGGAAGCTATTATGAGCCCATTAATACCACAAGCCAAAATTTTACTTACTGAATATAATCTAAATTGCATTGAACTCACCAACTATCAAGGGAAAGAGTCAGTTGTTGTGGTCTTGTTGTTGATTCGTTCCTTTGATTTCTCCAAATAACTTTCTTCCTCCCCTCTTTGTTTACATGAACAGTTCAAATTCAATTACATAAGCCACAGTGATTTGGAAAGTCATCCTTCATAGCAGGGTGGTGTTCCTTGATGCCTACTAATAATAGAGAAAACTTCCTTGATGATCCACACATGATGCCTTTGAAACTTAAGGTACTGGGACTTAAGTTGTACAGTGCTCTGCATGCAATGCTCTTTAAGACGCTCTGAATATGATAGGTTTTGAATGCACCCTTCACAAAAGGCTGGGAGCACCATGGCCAGAGCAGTTATGGAGCAGCCTGGCTTTGCTGGAATTGGTACCTCGCAAGTTGAAGGCGTGTTTGGACAATCTAAGAAAAGATGGCTAAAGGTGCCTCATGACTTACCTCATCTACATATGAGTAAGAAAGTGTGGTTAAGGGAGTGATTTCTCTGTTGTGCTGCTGTGATTTAATCCCAGCCAGCAATTAGGACCTCAGAGCTGTTTGCTTCCACCCCTCCCTCCCCCACCCCAGTAGGGTAGGGAGAAAAAAAGATTAAAAAAACCCCAAAGCTTATTGGTTGAGATAAAGATAGTTTAATAGAACAGTAAAGGAAGGGAAAAATAATAATATTAATGGTAAAATAATATACAAAATAAAGTACTACAAGACAAGTCGCTCTCACCATCCAGAGATTGATTGTCCAGTCCATCCCAAGCAGTGATCATAAATTCCTGGCTCTCAGCCAACCCCCATCTATATACTGAGTATGATGTTTATGGTATGGAATATTCCTTTGGCCAACTTGTCCTGTCTATGCTCTATCTCAGCTTCCATGGAAAGCAGAAAAAATCCTTAATATAAATATTACTTAGCAACAACTAAAACAATATGTATTACCAACGTTGTCCTCATACTAAATCCCAAACACAGCAACTACTGGGAAGAAAATGTATCCCAGCTGAAATCAGGACATGCACAAATCATCCTTAAATCATGAATACTAAGGTGCAGTGGGTGCTAAAGTGAGTGTCCATGCACAGGGAGAAGAGGAAGATTGTTTTGGGTATACAGGGGGCTGTTGTACCTCTGTGTGTCTGTATGCATTTATAAAAGTGCCTCATGAGGGAACACTTGTCTGTGTTCATGTTATAGGATAAAGCCATCTCCAGTTGGAGGCACTGCTGGAATCAGTGCTGACAGCTCTTTTCTGGCCATGACCACACCAGTGGCTGCACTTGGCCAAGAGCACCACCCTCCACCCAGGCTCCCAGCTCAAGGACCTGCATGAGCAGCAATCCCCCAAGACTCTCACAGGGCAACTGTGGATTTTACCTGCTTTGCAAGTCAGGGCCACCTGGGTGAGTGTGGCTGATGGTGGTTGTGTTGGGCAGCACAGCTTGTTGCAGCCCTCATGCCACCCATCACCCAGGGGTCAGTAATGTAGCTTCACTACTGGTCCTGCACTGACACCTCATCTGTCAGCCCTCAGGCCGTACCCTAGCTGGTGATGGCTGTTGTCTGACGTCCTCCCCCTGCAGCTAGATGATGTCATGATTGAGTATGACTACATTGTTGCTCTTTCTTTTCCCTTTACCCTCACTTGCTGGGGGACAATGGCAAACAACTGTTTCCTCATGAGCCATCTCACATGAGCACAGTGATGTGCTGGAGCTTGCCCAACAGCTCTCCAAAAAGTTTTATGGCACATAAACTTGATCTGGGAGTCTGGGTGGAGGATGGTGCTCTTGGACGACCATTTTATGGCACATAAAACTTTCTCATCCTTTTTGGAAGAGAAGTTAGCTCATCCCCATCGGTTAAATAAATGTACCCTTAGAACAGATTGTGTGCCACAGTTAACTACTGCCAGCATTGATTCAACCTGGAAAGATTTGTTCTCAAAAAAACACAAAAAGGAACGTTGTTTAAAGACAGGATTTTGCACTTCTGCTGTTTGGGAGAGTGAGACCCAGTTCTGGTATATTTAAGGAAAATGTCTAGGTCAAAGAAATAAAGTTTCTCTTTGGACTGAATTGTCTCCTGAAGGCAGTAGAACAGAGGCAGGGGTGCACACCTATGCCTCCCACCCCAGGTAGTTAAAGTTTCCAGCACTTTGCACAGCTTTGGTTTTGAAGCAGGTCTCTTGTAGTCACCTCACCCAGGAAAATTTACAAAAAGAGTATTAGGTAACTTAAGCATTTTGAAATTCCTCATGGTATGTAAATATTTCAAATGGTATTTCAAATATTTCTTATTTATATATTGTTTGTGTGTGTGCACTTACCATTTCCAAGTGATGAGAGGAGCTCCATTGCGAAGCATTCCAGCTCCTGAAAGTGGCCAGTCTAGGCTTCCCTGCTACTGTGAGCTGAGTCAGAGAAGGGCCTGACTTAACGGAATGTCACCAAGTTCAGTAGTCCTCATTTGATCCCTACCAAATATCCTTCATCCACAGATTTTCTTTAAAATAGGGTAAGCGTGGACTAAACATGAAGCAAAGAAACTTCATCCTTCATGTTTGACTCAGGCAAACTCCCAGCATCTAGGAGGTATCTTGAGGCAGTAGAGAATGATCCCTAAATTGTGTCTTCCCTTAACTAGGATGTAAGTTTGTGCCATTTCTGGTCAATGATGGAAACCTTTTCAATTACTTTTTTTAATTATTAATTTAATCATACAGGGTTTAAATATAGGCCATATATTTTACTTTATGTTGGTTAAGGAACTAGTAATCTAAAATATTTATTAGTGCCTCAATTATTTTGGTAGGCTATTAAGACCACTTCCCCTTTCACACTCATCAAATTAAAATACTATCCTAAGATACATAAGAAAAATCAATTACGTAAGATAAACTCTCAGACAATCCCACCCCTGCAATGGAGAGAACAAAGCTAAGCATTGAGACAGTTTTGTAACAATTAGCTGCAGTCAGACAAAAGCTTTTGAAGGATTCTGCTTTATTTATCCTTTCTGTTCTGCATTTCTAGAGTGATGCATTTAGCAATCGATTGTACAGTACATACCAAATAGCCAAGCAGCCCTAGTAGGTACTTATTATGCCCTTCACGTTTTTGGCAGCTTCAGTTCTATGACTCATTTTATCTATGAGCTTCCACTTTGATGGCCTTTAAACTATCTATCCATAGCTGTTAAAATGACTGCAAAGTTTGAAATCCTTTCTTGGCACGACTTAATTCTATAACCCAATTAAATCAGATGGTGTGAGCTGTTTCTTGAGCAACCTTTCTTGTATTCCTTTTTGCTCTATCTTCAGCTTTTCAAATGCTAAATTTTGAGGAAGCCTAAAGTTTCTCTATCCTTTGTTATCGTGGAATGCAGCTAAAGCCTGTTCATCATAAAATTTATTTGATGTGTAGTTAAGGTTAAAAGTCTTAAAATAGCATTTTTAACTTGTCCATGACAAACTTGAAATATATTTTTGGAATATACATCACATTCCTAGAAGTGTGGCTAGATTAGATTAACATACCCTGCTGGGTCAGATATGGCCTCTAAATTGTCTGTTTATACTTGCTGTTGCTTTTCCTTTCTAGAGAGAACCCTTTACATGCACCCTGCATATCCTTTTCAGTTGTAGTGTTTGTATAGAATGAGAAAATGTTCTGCGTGAGCCCTTCTGTATTATTATAGTAGAAGATGGCATGCATCTCTCTAGTTTGCATTAAAACAGTCATGCTAAACAGAATGACCATCTGCCTGTGCTTTAAGTACGCTGTAATCCCATTTCTTGTTTGATTCCTATGTAGGAATCTGCCACTGCCTGCTGTTGGAAGGAAACAGAATTACAGATCTGCCCACGTATAGCAGTTCTGCATTTCAGTTTCAGCTATCAAGATATATGATCCCAAGGAGACAGGAGGAGCTGTAGTTATTTAGTTATTTGTTATATCTAGGCAAATGTGAGAGCAGGTTAATTTTTGCCATTCACTTCAGGACAGGGAGCAGCATTTGTGCCTGCCTTGTATTCTGTTGCTCTGTCTCCTATCTGCTTAAACACCTCAAGCTGACGTGTTTGGGAAAGCTCTTGACAGTTGTCATGAAGATATTAGGATATTAATGTGATAGAGATCTCTGCCTAGGGCCATATAATGCCGTATTTTTTCTTGGTGTATACTATGTAACAACTAAAACTTCATATATGATGTTATATGATGACATTGTTCTCATGCTTAATTGAAGTGTGACACCACAGAGGTGAGAGGAAGTTAACTCAATAGCAACTGAGAGCTAAAAAAGTTATTTTAACTATGCTAGAAAAGCTGCACAAGCAGCAGATCACACCACTGTTATAGATGTACCCAGTTATAACTTGGTATTATACTAATCCACATTGGTGGCTATGGGAAGTTGAGTTTATAACTTGCAGCTCTTCTGTGTCACCAAATTGATTTATTCAGTATTTGATCTATACAGTAGGAGAAATAACTTTGACCTAATTTTGAGATGTTTTCCTAAATATGTTTGGATAACTTCGCTTATCATATATATTTCAATATTAATATCTTTCTATATATGTCAATATTAATATATTTCAATATTCATTTTTAATATTTCAATATTAAAAATATAATGATATATATTTCAATACTAAGAAGTAAATGTTGCATATATTTGTGATGGTTCTGAGCAGACAATCCAAGATTGGCATAAACTCTTCTTTTTCCCTAATTAAGAAATGAGCAGTGACATCAGGTTGACCTACACCAGGTAAAAAAAAAAAGAGCCAGTGTCAGAGCCAAAGTGTAATTATTAATAATCCCAGGTTCTCATACATTTAATTGGAGCACAGTTTTTTTCTTGTTCAGTCCTTCTTGCTGGGGAAAATCATTTAGGGAATACAATTCCTTGATTGTATTTGGGTATCGTGTCAGAGAGATTATAAAAATTTTAAAGTCTTCAGGAATTATGATGTATTTCTCTGTTC
Source organism: Scolopax mira (assembly GCA_004320125.1). Taxonomy (NCBI): domain Eukaryota; kingdom Metazoa; phylum Chordata; class Aves; order Charadriiformes; family Scolopacidae; genus Scolopax; species Scolopax mira. The sequence continues at coordinate 223,767 of BJBW01000998.1, forward strand.
AACCAGCATTATAGGAACTGTGGAGCCGTTAACTGACAATACTGGACAGAATTACAGTGCTAAAGAGAGATTGAGGGATGTCACCCTGCACTTGTATTTTCTATTAGTTCAGTTTTAAATGTGTAATACTTGTGCGAAGAGTTACTATTGAAATACAAGTGTGGAGGTCAGATTGTGACCTTACTCACAAGATGAACTCTTGAATTTCAGAAGAATTAGGATGGGTTTGTATTGCTGTGTTTCCAGTTTTGAATTTGATTCAGATAAGCTATTTATAAGTCAACCCCAACAAAAACTTTTCTGAAATGGAAACTCCTTTATGCTTAAAAATATTTATTGTCAAGACTCTTCATTAAGAGATGACTAAGAATAGAACATTTAGGATAACAGAGGATATACCTGTACCAGTAGTTTTAAATGTAAAGTATATTTTATAATTGGAAACAGAAGCCTGGAGGACATAAAATACAGGCTATTTAAAAATTATCCCATAATCATGCCTTGAAACCTGTGCACGCTTAGAATTTTCAAATAGAAAGGTTGTGTGGAGTCTTATTTTCTCATTAATGTACAGGGAATTTATGTGTATTCTGCCAGTTATCATTAACAGGGGATGCCCAAATAAATCTCCTATTGCATTGAGGGGATCTCATGGAGTATAAACCACCAATGGCATTTTTATATGAGTGTAAATGCAAAAATGTCTCTTTACAGACCTGAACGTTTAAAGTGTGAATGCTACATTAGGTGTTTATGGTGCATAGCCAATAATGCAATTTAAGGTACAGTTTTCTCCTGACCCAAAAATGTGGTGACATGGAGCAATTTTTACTGTTATTATTACAAGTGTAAGTAAATATAATATTAAATATGCAAGAAATCAACACTAGTAATTAATGAAATTATCTAGATGCAAATTGGCACATTATGTACTTACTACATTTTAAGGACAGGTACATAAATTCTCCTAGTAAATGAAATGAAGCAATTTTATTGTCTCCTTAAGGCTGATACAACCCATTAGAAACAGAGAAATCTTGTCCTTGGTGATACTTTGTGCAATTAAATATATAAAATATCATCTTCTAAATACGTATGAGAAACTCTGTACAATGCTTGGCGGAATGATGAACATAAAACTGTCAAAAAACAGCTAAGTCTAACTGAAAGAATTAACCTTATCGCAAAAATACAATCTGGGTCACTTTTGGGTTTTTAAAGAGGTAAGAGTTTCTAATATTCCAGTTAATGCTTGTGCAAAAGGGACTTGATAGGTATGACAGTGACTATATCTAATCCAAACTCTTTATTTTGCCACCTAACATGGTGCATGGTGTCTAGATGTCATATCTTTTGCTATGCTGAGGACCCTCCCATTTCCCAATCTGTAGCATGCTTTCCACTTCCAGCACCATAAAATTTGAAATAAGCTATTGCAGTGGTTTTAATTTTTTTTCCATGGCAGAATCCTTTTCCTTATTTCTTGCTGCTGTTCTTTTTCTGTTGTTCTTGTGGCCTTGCACCTGCAAACCCTAATCCTGCTTTTGTGACAGATTCTCATAGGAAACAATTGCTGCTCCTATGAGAATCATCCCTTCTTACTCCCTTTCACTTTTTCTTACTCATTATTTTATGAGCTTTTGTTTAGAATAGAGGAGGAGCAAAACTTTGTGCAGAATACAGAAAATAATCAGCATTTGAATATCCGTTCAGAATCACAAGTACACAAAAGCTGAGTAACCAATTAGCATGCAGCACTTGTGCCAACATGCACATTAAGGATGCTCCAGTCCCACCAAAAACATTATAAATAACAACTGCCGGCAGGGAGTTTGAGAGGATCCTGATGAAAAGTATATAGTGCTGGGGGAAATCATGGCCATGTTCATCGTCACGACTCTGCTCTGGAGAAAGTAGCCTGAGGAAGATATCATTCAGGCAGTTCATCATTGCTCTTCCATTATTGCCACTGGGGAGAGTTTTCCTTTCACTTTTTTTTTTTTTTTTTAAACTTCTCTCTCTTTCTCACCTCCATTTGTACCTAAGGTAATTTAAAAATCTTTGAACTTTGAATGTGTGCCGTGAGCTATGGACCTTGCATGAGCCTATCTCAAGATCTTTTGTGCAAAATTGTTTTCTATGTATACATGAGAATAAAAATGGACATGTTGGCTTTAGGAAATAGAGAACTATTATTTATGCAACAGTAATTTGGAGGCTCAGGTTAAGTTCACAATCTACATGACTAGGCACAGAATGAGTGTTTATGTGATAAGGTATACAGTACTACACAGATGTACTTGAGAAGTATTTTTACTACAGTCTTGCTCAGGTATTTGAGTTTTATAGCCATGATGCTGCTGAGAACACAGCCTGGGTGAAACACTTACACACCTGCATGTCTTCTAGCATCCAGACTAACCTGGGTTTCTCCACTTCCCACTGGACTGTGGGCATTAACAGTAGTGATCCAAAGTTCTTCCTCTTAGGGTCTTGTAGTTTAAATAGAAAAGATAAGTACTTCACATGAAAGGTTATGTATGATAAATGGCAAAGCAAGAACCCAGCTCTCTCAAATCCTGTTGTTCAGCCTACTGGTGTACACTGCTGCAATTTACTTGTGCCAAAATACATACATCCAGCTACAGGTTCATAAAGTATTCAGCTGTGTGCTTAGAAACTTTTCATTCTGTTGCATAGAAACCTGTTCATAAAGAAATCATGATATTACTATATATGCATTACCAGAGTTAATCCGTTAGGGGTTTTTTGTTGGAGTTAAATTACTAGTTCAGCTAAAATGAATGTAATTTTTTTTCTGGCTTAATTAAAAGCACACAACATGTGGCCACTAGTTATCCTACAATGAAATTCTGCTTGATTGGTTTGGAGACTTCTTATCCTAATTCCATATTTCTGTATGCCTTCAAAATACACTTGACGCTAAATATAGAAAAGGGTCATGGTCAGTCTTGGCAAGTCTTTAACAGCATTTTCAAAAAGTTTTTTCAGAAGTCTGAAATGCTCAGATATATCTTGATAATTCTGCTTTTTTTTTTTTCTGAGATCAAAAAAACTAGCTCTTAAGTCTGATGCAAACTAATCTTTTGATAGAATCATAGAATGATTTAAGTTGAAAGGGACCTTAAAGATCATAGAGTTCCAACCCCCCTGCCATGGGCAAGGACCCCTCCACTAGAGCAGGTTGCTCAAAGCCCTTAATCACTTCCAGGGATGGGGCATCCACAACTTCCCCGGGCACACTGATGTCCCTTAGTTTCAAAGAAAATGGAATTTTTCCAGACAGAGGTCCAAAGAAACTCCAGAAAGAAGAGCTTTGAAAATGATCACCACCTGGTTATGAAGCAGCAGGCTGCTACTACGGAAAGTCCTGCAAGACTAATAATATCCTGGAAAGAATGGCTAGCTAGTTTATGCTTTCAGAATATCTGGCTGAATATACCCACTTCATCTGATTTGTAACTGTTTCAGCTCAGAGACCACCTCTGTAAATTATACTTTTCAATAATGTGAGGTATAGAGGCATAACAGGTAATGTGTGTTCTTCGCTCTAAGTAATCCTAACTACTATATCTTTAGCTGACTGACTTCTGACACTCAACATATAAAACCATATTATTCTTGTTTAAAAAAAAACCGCTGTATATACACACAGAAAACTACTTCTCTCTTTTCTCCAAAAGATGGAAAACTACAAAGCTTATTAAATGACACTTTGAGTATGCTTTACTTTGAATGTCTACTGTGGTATTACTTGGGCTCAGACAGGACACAGACATAGGGGAAGACTTATTTAAGACCTCAAAGCTTTACATCAATGCTGAATAATTCAATCTTTGATGCATTATCCATGTGAAATAGGTTACCTTTAAATGTTATTCCACAGACTGACTCTTCCAGCCTCAGAGACTTGAGGATATGTGTATGCTATGTAACATTAACACCATGGAGACGAAGACATCTGTACTGAATTAGGTCAGAAGTCTGTATGATAGACACATACGTATGCAATATGTAATATTGAGAATTATTCCAGAAGAGTGGAACTACATCCATTTTTAATTAGTCCAACTTATCATAAAACTATCTTAGTTTCTTTGCACAGTGCTCAGCTGTATACATAGCCCAATATACGTGGAATAGCCATACAGGTTACTTTGCCCCAGTGATAACCCAGCAAATACAAAGAAAACACAGAGTCATAGATACAAATGGAGCTGGCTTTACTGTGTATCTTTATAACACGTGTGTCACTTGATTGCTCTGGTTGCATTGACATTTCCCATTCTGTACTGAAATTCATGAGGGTACCTGATGTGTCACTCTGCTGAAAGGGTGTGTTTGTCAGGTAACATAAACAGTAGAAAGCTAATTTGGGAAGCTCAAGTCATGTCTTTGCTCAAAGAACAGCCAGTCAACTGTATGCAGGTATTCTTTTGGACTGGATACATCACCTCTAATATGTATTTTGGGAAGTCCTCTAAAAATGATGCATCAATTTAGGAACCAGTGATATCAGGTGATGAGTAAATATAAATGAGGCTGTCTTGCCAGATCCTAACAAGGGTCCCATCCCAATTCCATCCCCAGACCAGGGGGAAGGGATGAGAGAATAATCTATTACAATTTACAGAAATACAACCATTAAAATGTTATACTGTATAGACAAGTGCTTTGAATGACAGGCAGTGCGCTTACAAACAGCGGTCAGAAGTCTTGGCTTCAACATCTCAGCTCTCCTACTCTATAAAGAGTGCCACAAGTCACACTCCAGGTAAGAAATCCGAAATATTCTGTTCATTGCTGGAATATAAATTGGACGAGCTGCAAGGTCCAGTGCTTGAAAACTAAGTAGGTATTTTGATAAATTTAAGCCATGAGGAGAAAAGGTTTCTTGATGTAGCTGTTTAACACTGAGAAAATGTGAGGAGACTAGCACGGATTGTAAAATACTTTGAAATAAGCAACTGAATAATAAGTGGATAAGGAACTAAACAGACAACAGAGAAGAAAAAATGAGAATGAGCAACTGAATAATGAGTAAGGAATGAGTAAAGAAAAACCAAAGTGAACACAAGAAAAAGAAGGGATTTTGTGAACTAGGGAACAGAGGAAGAGGAATGAGAACTGGTTTCTCACAGAGTTCATCAGACTGATAAAAAGAGTTCTGCCATAATTTCAAACCAAGGTACCCAGAATTTTATATCTAAACTTAAATGTCAACACTAAAATCAGTGGTTTGATTTCAAAAGCAATACAAGCCTTACTGGTCCAAGTTGATGCAGCACTGCAGATGCCCACTCAAGTAGTCTCATAAGCTGTAAACGGGGATGGTATAGTCACACTGTTTTTTGCAATGCTTAAATTCACTGCTTTATTCAGCCAATTGGAAACAATAAGCTCATTGTTGCAGTAAAGTAATAGTCATAATAAAGAATCTGTAATCTGTCTCATTCATTTTATATGTAATTAAGATCCTGGTTTTAGAAATATTGACATGTTTTGCACATGAATTTGTTCATAGTTTACTGCTTTCTGTTTGTTCTGTTAATCATAGAAAAGAAGGTGGCAAAATTAAAATCTTATTTGTGATACGAAGCGACCACGAGTGTTTGATTTGTGACAACCATAATATACTTCTTGTACTTCTGAACTATGGAATTTTCACTGCTGGATTTTGCTATCCTTTCCAAATAGTTTCCAGGTTTACCTTGTACCAGGCAATATTTTGTCATAACCAACATATTGTTGCTCTTTAAAAAAGTGACTAGATTTGAGGTCTTCAGCCAATTATTTGAAGTTTCTAATGCTTTAAATGTGATTTTTGAAAATCATCTTTCTTGTGTATAAAAGACAGAGATTTGCCAGACTTCCATGAGAACAGAAATGTGCTTCAGATGTGTTGTGGTCAGACTCTACAGGAGCTTGGGACAGCATTCATTGTTCACAGCTCATGTGGTGTCTTACCTCTTGCACATAATATAGAATCTGCTTTTCATCATCCTGGAGTTAGATTTGATGTGTGTGTATATAGAGAGACATAGATATATAATGCCCCAGTTTGAGGTAAAACAAAACCAACTTTCTGTTTATTAATTTTACATCTTAGCTAGGCCTCTTCTAATTCTCTGAAATTAACAGCATATTGTGGAGAAAACTGTCTGTTCTCAGGGTGATAAAATCAACGTTTGTACTTCTTGACAAGGAACAGTATGCAGTTATACTTATTGCTGTAACAACCAAGGGCAGCCAATTTTGTTATTTGCCCCATGGGAGGGTCGAAAATGGAAAAGCTTAGAGGGGCCCCACCTGCAGGGAGGACCAGACAGGACAGGTGACCCAAATCTGACCAACTGGGGTATTCCATCCCATCTGTCCCATCTGTCCCATGCTCAATATAAAAGCTGAGGGATCAAAGGACCAACCCTCTTTTTTTAATGCTGATGTCTGAACAGGACACGGTCTGTTCTTCTGCCTTGATCCCTATCCATGTGTTCTTGACTCCAGAGCTGGAATCCAGTTCCCATCCATTGCTGAGTCTAGTCTGGGACATTCCCAGTGCCTGCTGGTGGCTGGTGATGTCATCCTGGGTTTTGTATAGGTTGTATCTATTTTGTTATTTCCATTTTAATATTGATATTTCATTAAAGTAGTTCAGTTCATTGTAAAGTACTTAAATCCCTTTATCTGTCCCCCTTTTTTTTTCTGGAACAAGAAAGTGAGGAGAAAGCATCTGTTGCCGTCACAGGCTAATTTGGCCTAAACCACAGCATATATATATATATGCACAGTTCTAATAGTTGTAGTTCTGGGTGATTTTGGTAAATTAATAGATCCATATATTTCAAAGGAAATAACAGTATGTAATGCAAGTTGACCACTCAAGTAAAAACTGACCACTTAGAAAGTGAACACAAAGATTGGTTATTTAATTTTAAAAGGCCTTCTACTTCCAAATGCTTTGTGCTTTTTTGAAAGGCAAAATAGTGAGAACTCATTTTAGGATATATCTGTAAATATAAGGCAGATTTTTTAGAGGTATTAATTACTCATGGTATCCATCATAATTGACTAGAACAGTTTAAAATAACCAGTATAAGGTCTCCAATCTTGTTTTTCAGAATAGTGAAAGAAAGTGCTTTTACATATGCATACTCTATAAAGTTCTCAATTTTGCTAGGGAAATTAAAATGCAGAGGGAAATACATTTAATCACTGTACAAGTGCTCCAGCCAGGAGGAAGGCAGAATTCTTTTAAGAATTTTTTTTTCATTTCTTCAGTCAAAAATACAAGAAAAAATATTTACTGAGGTTTCACCAAAGTGAAATTATGTTTTCCACATGTGTATTCTCTATATTTACAAATATGCCAGCAGAAATATAGAACAAATAGAAGTGGCAGGAAGCCAGACAGAAATGAAACTGCAAGAAGTTCTACGAAGAAGCACTCAGATTAAGTGGTTGTAATGATAGTACTATTTGCCTTCTTCCACTAGGAATCCAACCAAAACACTTTTTTTCCCTTGATCCTTTGTTTTTATTGCATGCACACATACATATGCAGCAGTCAAGTAGTGCAAAGGTGCAAAAGCACAGAGCCCATTTCCTCTCAGTCTAATTGTACGTAATGAAGAACGTAAAATAATATGCATGTAAACGTAGGAAACATCTGTATATATTTCAATTCCCATGGAAAGCAAAATCAAAGTTGTATGTATGTGCTTTACAGCGTATTCTTCAATGTCTTCACTTTCTTTGAGAAGTAGTCTTTCTGTAGCAAAGGGGGTTTTGCTACCTTGGAATGCATTCTGGCAACAAAAGCTTGAAAGAAACACTTCTGGATTTCAGTAAAGCTTTAAATATGCTATCACCTAGGAAATCATGTAGATGGAATAAAATAAGGACCAGGAGGAGAAATATAATGTGGCTGAAGAGCAACTCGGAGAGCAGATGATGAGGTACATGGAGGAGAACTTAGAAATGTGAGGAGATCCTTAAAGAACTGTGTGTGAGTGGTCCAAAGTGGTAATAACATAGTATGGTGATGAAATTGCCTGGAGTGGTGGGGGGAGAAGCAAGCTGTAAGGCATTATTAGGATATTACATGTGAAAAATGGAATAATTTTGTTTAGTGAAAATGTATAAAGAAAAGTATATTTAATAATGCTAGTTATTAATATACATTCAAGGTTTAATCACAAGTTCTTCAACTTGTACAGCAAACAGTTCCACAAACTGGAGGTTCTCGTCCTTTGTCAAGTGCATTATCTGAATGTATATTTATGCCTCCCAGATGACTGGGAGCCATGATTTTTGTACCAAGAGCATGAACAAACCCACTATGACCTTACTGTGTATCAGACAATCTGTTTTGAGTAGGTGTGTGGAACCAAAACTATCAGTGTTTAAAATACTGTTAAATTCTTATCTAAAAAACTGTGTATAATGCTGGAAAACTGAATTCAGACTGGAGTGGAGATGAGCTGTGATATCTGGTAGTGATTGCATAAGTCCTAGCAGCTAACATGGAGTGGTAGCTCCATAAAAAACTGATACCCACAGAGCACAGCAGAGCTTTGCAGTCTCACCAGCTCAGTCCTGGAAGTATGTTAGTGCCCTAACATGGCAGTGTGCCCATCCTAATTAGCTCAGGCTCCTTGCAGATATATTAACCTGCAGAAAGTCAAAAGAACTATTGAAGTTAAGGGTCAGTGTTGGTACATGAACAATAAACTGAGTGTAAGTAAGTTTAGACTGGAAATTAAAAGACTCACTCTAGCCATCTGAAGTTCTGAAGAATAATCTCACAACCAGGATCTGAGAGACTGAACACTGTATGCCGTTTAAAGATGGATTTGATATATTTAAGGAAAAGACTACATTTGCTATTTATCAACAGTGTACGGGATGGAAACAAAGGTTGCAGGTCATTTCCCAGTCATCTTGTGGCGAAGCTTATTTGTTATTTCCCCAATACTGATGTTGTGGTTTTACTATTTCTTGTATTCAACCTGACAGAGTTGTTCATAATGTTTGATTAAATCAAACTTTCTTTCTCTCTATGCCCCCCATACAATCCACACAATGGGACTGTTGATACAGGTTACCTAAGGAGATGTGGCATAATACTCCTGCCTTCTTGCACATCTCCTTGGTATTTACTTTCAATGTAATGATAAAGTGAAGCCTGTGCACACTGTGCAACAAGGAAATGCTTTCTATTGATTAAAATATTTACTCTTACTGTACGTATGCTATATGTAAATCTAGGACCATGCTGCATGGAAGGCGTCACGCTCCAGTTTCAATCTGAGTATTGGTTCTCAAGTAATGTTTGATAGTATGAAATACTCAAATCCAGTTGCAGGGTATGCTTCCAAGGCTATACAAAAGCAAATGCAATGCTCTAGCGTGCTCTTTAAATTGTAGCGGAAACTCAAGATGTTGTTAAATAACATACTAACTAGCTGGATTTTTTTCAAAAATCAACTTCTGATAGATTTCTCTGATGAGGTACAATGTTCTGGTGTGGAAGTGACCCAAAGATTTCCCACCTCTCATTTGCTCTAGAAGGGGTTTTCTTACCCCCAAACCCAGTCCATTCTCTTCACAGTATGAAACGGTTTTTGCAGTTCTGGTGCCTGTACAAAGGGATCAGCAAGTGAACATCATGTCCTGTTAGACATCATCTCTGTTCTGTTACTCCTCAAAGATATCTAGCTCAGGTTAATGTTTTAGCTAAGTTGGGTTAAATAAAAAGAACTATTTTATGTTGTATTAATATTAATGAATTGCTTGGTGTTGCATTAAGGAGTGACTCCTTGGGCAACACGTTTTTGTTTCAGTTGCTTTTCATTGTAGTTATAGTTAACATTGCTTATCTGCTGCTGCAGTGCTCTCTCACCTTTTAGGATTGAATCTGTTGTGCCTATTAAACATCCCTTGATATAGTTTTGTGTGTCATAAAGGCCCTTGAAACAGAATTTGATGTACTTGAGAATAATCGTGATTCCTTCAACTCCCTTGTGTGCAATTTGAGAAAACAATAGTATCTGTTAAAAATTTAGAGGACAAAAGCAGTGGATTTACAGTCCCTGGGAGAAGGTTGTAAACTCTTACTGGGGTGCTTATAAAAGGACATTATCACATCTGAAAAGCAAAGGCAGTGGAAAACAACCTTCAGAGCTGTAACCTTCAGGGCCTTTTTTCTCTCCTTGAGCAAACCAGTTCTCTAAACCACATGTTTTTTATGCAAGAAAGTGTTTTTTCTTTCTTGTTTCACTTTTTTAAACTATCATTTCAGCTATGGTGGTGGTGAAGTACAACAGACATTAACGGCTTTGCAAATAGTAATCCTAACCCTAATTGGCATCCAGTAATAGCAAGTTTTTGATAGATACATAGAGAGAACTAAAAGGACTTATAACAATATTTGAATGCTTTGTGGTTTTAGGGTAGGATAGTTCAATGTGTGTGAGCGTCAACTAAGTGTGCCATGGTTGAAAGACAGCATAATTGCATTGCATAGCCTGCTCTAAGAGAAATTAATTGTCAATCTCAAGCTAGTTTTGCTGGACTTGCTTACGCATTACAAAAAATAAAATCATCATAATTCCTACTTTATTTGGTGACATTAGAAGAAAAAAATAAACAGGAGTGAGACATTGAAGACTGAACTCTCCAGTGATGTGGCTTATTCAAGTTATGACTACTGGTAATGAGGGCCAAATAAGGGAGGAGGAGGGGTAGTTGTAGTCTATCCCTGCTCTAGCAATCAGAGATAAACTATTAATAGTAAAATTCATACAAAATAAATTCATGTGAAGGAAAGGAATAGCAGACACATCTGTGTACCTACTTGTTTCTGAATATTAGTAGCCATTGCTTTCCCTTTTACCTGGGCGCCCTAAGTGTGTGTTCATCTCATCACTGTTATGAAGTATTTCATACTTTGTTCTCAAAAGAGATTGGAAGTACATCTGTCAGGTTATCTTTGAAGGTAAAGTTGAGGATAGTCAGGTATAATTGCAATTCCTCCCTGTAACAGCATTAAGAAAGAAAGGAAAATAGTTTTAACTTCAAAACTATAGCAACTCATATAGCTGCCTCCGATTGCAGCTTAGAAATCAAAATACATCCTTTGAAAAAATGAAAAAATATCCTTACGTATACTGTAAAATCGTTGTAAATAAATAACCCACAATTTATGTAGAATTAACTGAATAATAAAGAATACAAAAAAAGCTAAGTTTCGTTTTGCTTTCCACTATACAGACAAATAGTAAAGGGTGTATGCCCAGACAGCTCACTAGCTGCACGAAAGGGCATCATTAAATTATTTGACTAAATCAGTTAACATGATAGCATAAAGGGTTCTTATTAATATCATATTTAGGAAGAATTCTGATATTTGAAAATTTTATGTGTTAGCAGAAAAGGATTATACTCAGACCAGTAATTAAAATATCTCTTCAGTTCTAATGGTGTAATATTGATATTCCAGCTGTGTGAAAGGCTTGTATCACTTTGTATCTCTGGCTTAAAAGAGATGAAATTTTTTATATTCAAAGAATAATAGGCTTTCCCTGAGGAAGCCATTAGGTATATTTCTTTGGTATGGTTTTTCCCTAGTGCTCCAGCTCTTTATAATCTTAAATTCTGTAAAAGTTAATATTGTGTATTAGTTTAATTTTTGCTAGATGAATGGTGATTCTTTTATAAAGCAGTTAAAATAAAGCCATCCAAATGTAACTGAAGGTATTATATCTTGGAAATACTTACAGTTGACAACCCAGTCTTCACCTGAAATGAAACGTCCCTTATTGATACTCACCACTGTTTGTGCTCGTCAGTCAATTCTTATTACAAATACAGTCTACTTATAAGCAAAGAAAATATAAATATTTGAACATCAGCAAATGTCTTGTGATTAATGTTGTGATAAAGCCTCTGATAGGAGACTTGCTGTTCTGGATTTATGAATTAGCAAATCTTTTTCGAGAGAATTGAGCCCTTTTTTACTTTGAATTGTTTCTGTAAGGATTTTTTTATTATTTTTTATATACCTCCAATAGGTTTTTGTTGCTTTCTAATTCTATATGATGCTTGATCAAGTCTCTCTCTTCTTTTTACTCACAAATTAAGATCTTGTGCATTTATGAAAATGAGACAGTTGTGAAATGTCGCATAGAAATGTATTTAAGCTACTTTAGCTAATTCTTTTTCTTTCTGTTTGAAAATTGAGAATTTAGGGAAGGGTTTAATAAATATAAGTATGTTTTTACAGAACTCCTGCATATATTTAAACTTTTAAATGATCAGCCTTCCAAAAGGGGAGTAACTGGTATTAGTAGAGGCTATTGTTTGGCTATGTACAGGACTGTTTCTGAACAAAGGTACAACTTGTACTCTCCAGTATAAATTTATTCTTTTTCAGATATTTACAAGTACTATACTGACAAATTGAAACACAGTTAGAGCAAAAAGATCCATCCTGAAATATGGTAGATGCAAATTTATACAGCAACTGTTGAGTTGTCAAACTTGTGTGGCACTGTCTGAATAATAGAGGTAACTGAGGTTGGACTTCTACTCTCTACCAAGTGAAAGAAGCTATCTGGATAGACATAGCTCTTCATAACATCAGATTTGATTCCATTTTATGAAGGAACTAAACTGAGAACTTAACGATTTGCAGATATTATACTTCATTAATAGGAGATATTGAGGAACATTGTCCTTTTTCAGATGGAAGAAGTAGCCCACTCTTAGGAAGCTATGGGCAATATTTAGGGTAGGTCAAATGTGGAAAGGTAATAGTATTGCTCTACTGGCACTATAGCAGTATATTTAAGTCACTTAATTGTTGTTCTAAGGCCGGTCTTGTCTTTTTCTGTGTGCACACAAACCTGGCTCAGGAGAAAAATGTATCTTCTACTTTTTTCATCTGTGGCATCTTCTGTAGCAAGAAGTATGCAATATTTTCCATGATAATTTTTTTTCAACCCAGAGCTTTTCAGTTGACAGAAATCTGTAGGCTGAGACCTTTAGCTTTTATGTGTATGAAAGCTATTAAAAAAAAACCCAAAAAATTTTTGTAATCCTCATGTTCTCATCTAGTAGAAGTTGTATCTTACTTTTAGGGAAGATGCTACTGATTTTCAGACCAGTTGTACCAAAGATTTAATTTTCTTCTCTGGACTACCATGTCTAATTCCATATCCACTGCATTTATGCAGTACTGTGTAAGGAAGAGTCTTCCACAGAATACTGCGGTGCACACTAGGAATACCATACAGAGTGAACTGGAGTAGTAATGGTGAAGATGAGTTGTAATATCTATCATACCTATTAAATTGTATTTGCCTACTAAAGAGTTATCGTGTAGAAAAGCTGAAAATGAAATTAGTAGGAAAAGCAGTATGTGTTTGCCTTTTTAGACTGAAACATCAGAATTTTTGCCTGTTATTTTGCTTTTGTTGTATGATTTAGGGAAGCTCTTTATTAAGGAAAAATCTGTTATGCATTTGAGTGTCCTTCTCAAGAGAAACATCTGAGGCTTGACATATGTACATTGTTGAAACATGATCATGCAAAGTAAACATCTCTGCTGACATACTGCAACACTTGGAGTTGCTGCAAATATCTCCAGTTTTTAGTAAAGAGAATTCCCCATTTCAGGCGTGTTTCATACATAAAGAAGAATCCATTTGATTGTAAAGATATCTGAATTTCAACAAAAATGTAGGGATGCAATGATGCATCATGATCTATTCCCCCAAACTGCAGTATTTCCTACATTTAAATGAGATGTAACTAAACAGCTATATTTGAACAGTTGAAAACACAAACACAAGTAGATATTTCATAGTGGTAAACAATCAAACTGTCCCTATGTGTTTTAATTTGTAGCTTTTTTATATCAAAAGCTGAACTAATTGTAACCTTTTGTTTGCATTCCATGTATATAAGTATTGGTACCGTAATTTTCTCAGAAGAAAGGTGGCTTGATGGGAATGATTTCTAGTGATGATTCTGGTGAAAGGATATGGTTTTCCTCAGTTGCTCTTTTAATCTTGTTTTTACATCTGTTTGAAGTTAAGAACAGAGAGGATGTTTAGTAGGTCATCAGTGTAAACACACCGGGTCCTAGATACCAAAGTGTCCCTCTGCTTATAGGCCTTTATTCTCTTACATCTTTGACAAGGTGACCCTATTTATATCTGAGAGCAGCTTCCATTGTCAGGTTCTTTTCTATCAAGAAATATCTATGTTGTAAAGCATAGCTTCTAGATTTTTGACCATTAATAAGTGTGTGCTTCTCTATCTGTATAGGCCTGTAAAGGAACAGAAGTGAACTAGAACCGGAATCTCCTTTCTGCTCGGAAAAAATAAGTTTCCATTCACAATCTCCAAAAATCTTGTTTTCGTAACACTGAAAAAATATAGGATATTTCTTCTTTACCACTGAATTCCTTGATATGCTTCGCTTATATCTTTCTATACATTATGGCATGCCTTGACTCCCTTGTGATATTCTGAATCTGACTGAACTTTAGTCCTCTCAGCTGTCTTTTCCAATATGAAGTGTCAACTGTTCTGACTTGTGGTTGGTTATTCTAAATGCTTTTTCTTCTTTTATTCAGTTATTCTCATCACAGTCCCCCAGGGAACACCTGATGCTTTGGGCATTCCCCCAGTTATTCTCATTCCCCCAGGGAACACCTGATGCTTTGGGCACAGTGTTTTGCATATGGATTAGGCTATTCTGATCTATATGAATTTTGTAACACATTTATTACCTCAGGATTTGAGAACCTCCCAGTAGTACATTAAGTAACCAAATCTGTCACAGGTTATTTGCTTCCTTACCCTCTGCTTAGACTTCCAAAGAAAAAATTTTTTTCTTTGGTACGGTTTTTTGTTGTTGCTTTTTAAATGTGAGACCTATTTATTTGTGCTGCAGAGAGATGATGTGAAAGAACTGTGTTTTGCACTTGTAGTAGAAGTGATGAGTCTGTGTTCCCAATGGGAAATTTATCAATTCCCCAAAATATCAATTCCCAAATAAATAGGAGTTACCTAGCTTTCACAAATGCAGAGATGAGATTTTTTAGCAAAAATTAATAATTAATACTACTGCTGAAATAGAAATACATCTTTGGACTACTCAGAGAGTCCTTTCAACCATAAAATTTACAGTATTTTACTAGTGAGCCTTAAAGGAGAATATAAACTCTAACTTGCTATGTAACAATATGTCTAAAAATGTTTCCTGTAATGTCAAATATAATTTTTATTGTAGGTAGTCAACAATATTGCTCAGAAAGAGGAGTATGTTTTGTTTATTAATAGATATTTCTCTTTTCTTGACATTTCTAATAAATTTAGTAATAGTTTTGTAAATATAATTATACACGAAGGTTACAGCTTATTTGCTTTTGTGTTATTTTCAGATGGTACTCTATTGGCTTCATCACTGTCATATATTTATGGAGAGTGGTACTGTCATACACATACCTGAAATGTGAAATACCTATAAAGAAAACACAGATGGACACTAGAAACTAAAATAATGTTTTTTCATTAATACGATGTATTATTCGATTCATGGAGTTTTCAGGTAAAATATTACAGGGAAACTAATCCATTCATAGAATTGTGTCAGAACGGGGTTTGCATTTGTTATCTGATAAGGACTGTTGATGGTATCATCTCTCTACATCCCCTGAATAGTGAACACTGAGACTCTTCCTGCTCAGAAAGGCTTATTACTGTTAGATTGGCTTCTAAACCAAGCTAATACAGGTCACAAAGTGTGGTAAATTGCCAGCTGCTCTAACTGATGAAAAAAGTAATTGCAGTATGAAGCAGGAGAAGTTCTGAACTAATTTTTCCTGAGCAGAAAATGAGTATTATCAAATACAGAGAAAGCTATGTTAAAGTAACCTTGAATTTTTGCCTGGAAGCCAAAAACTGCTGGAATTTTCAGTGATGGTAATAGTTACATCTGAGCAGTTGAATAATGAAACACCAACATCTAAAAATGTTCCTCGTGTATCCCTCACCTGATTCAAAAGTGTTATTTTTCCAGTGAGGAAAGCTTGTATAACTAGGGCTTTCTTTCGCACCCTTCAGAAAGGTGTCCTTGATAACTTTTTTATGCTTTGATGTGGACGAGACCAGTAAGGCTGCGTATCTGAAATTAGCCAAAAATTTTGGAACTCAAAATCAAATCATTGATATTTCAGAAGAGCTAACATTCAGATCTCAGTATTAATTATGACTATAGTGAGAAAATTAAAAAAAAAATAGGTACTTTTGAATTTTTATCTCAAATTTCCATGTGTAGTCAAGAAAATCAGTCAATTGTTAAGTGCATAAAATATATGTTATAGTAAGAAATATAGAAATATGGGGGCATAGTGAATTAATTCATACTGCTTTATGACATGAAGATCAGAGAGAAACACCTCATCCGACTTTCTAATTTATATTGATTGTAACATTCATGGTATGAAATAATCTTGTTTGCCAACTTGGGTCAAGTGCGCAGGTCTTGCTCCTCCTCATCCCTGTACTTGGCAAGGGTCAAAACACTGAAATCTCAAAACTCACATACCATAGCTGGCTATAAAGTAAATATTTTCACAAACACAGATACTAGAATCTTCTATAAGTGCAGTTTTCCCAAGGATTAGAAGAGAAATGAGTCTTTTGTCACTCAAACCAGAACAGTGGGAAAGTGAATGTGAATAGGGTCAGAAAGGTTAAACAAATATATTGCCAACAGGTAGATATAGTATATAACGAGTAGACCTAATATAATCTGAGGAGCAAACTTCCTTGGTTTCATTCATCTCTGTGATTTTCAGTGAAACAATATGAATTGTAAACAGGTAAACAATTACTAGGCAGCAAAATCTTATTGCGTATTCTTCACCAACTCTAGCAATAATGCCTTTTATAAATGCCTACAGTTTGTTTTATCACAAACTTCAGTATAATTTCCTTTCTACAAGACATACCATTTTGCTCTAGCAGAAGGAATACTTTCAAAAACTGAGGTAAATATCTGATGCAGCTTAAGGGTACACCCTGAAGCAGAACATAATATTTGCTTAAGAAATGACTGACTTATCATATAAATTTTCCTGTGTAATTTGCTAGCTTGCCTCTGAGGGGCACGTAAAACTGAAAGAGAGAGAAGTCAAATGTAAAAGAGGTATTTCTGCTTCAAAAAGCAGTCTGATCTGAGGAGTTAGTATGTTGTATCTTGATAGGAAGGCGTTTGTCTCTCTGGGATACATGGAAAATTTTGTAGGCAACTTATGTGACTTCTTAGTTGATATATTGAAGATGTATTCCCAGTATGTTATGCTGCAAAAGTGTAATATCTTTATATGTGCTTACATTTCTTAGAAACTAAATTACAATATGGAGGATATTAAAGGTGATAAAACTATTTCCATATAGCTGAATTGCTAGGAGCTGGCAATGGTTTATCAGAATATCATATCCCATTTTGATGTAGTGTAACAAAGAAGGTATTTTTAAAAGGAGAAAGAACTGATATATATAAGGTAAAAATGTGAATTAACAACATACAGACATCCAAATCATGCAAGGTGCATACAGCAAAAGATTGAAGAAAAATGGTGACTGGGTGAGCATGTTGAGCATGCACATAAATAGATTACTTGGAGCTGAAAATACCACTCTAAATTAATACCAGCAATGAATGAAAAGTGTAAAGGGGATGGGCTGGTAGAGCGTGCTACCAAATATCATTGCTTTAAATATATATTATTTATAAATGCTGCTGGTTGGTGACCAGGAAAATTGAAAAGTGTCTTTCCATTCAGTGTATTTTGTTAGTCACACAGCTTTTTCAAGAGGAAGGTAGTTGTGTGCCATTGGTGAACTGTGAACCTGATACCTGTCCTGCTTTTGACAATTGGAGTTCTATGTGTGTAAGCCAATGTCCATTTGAAAGCAGTAAAAATAGACATTAAGTTCAATGCACAGCAGATCAAATTCTTACTCATTTATCATCAGAGATATTTTTAGCATTGATTCTCATGTGCTTCTGTCAGTCAATATCCGACTCCCTCTTTTCTGAGGTCATGTGTCTTCCACATGTCATCTAGTTCATGAGATGAATGGCTCAGAGGTTTTTTCTGGAGAAAGGCTGTGATCATCTGGGATGTAATTTAAGAAATGTTGAAGTTAAAAAACACAAAGAAGGATTTATTTAGGAATTAATTTTTAAATTGATGCTTACTAATTCAGTAAAGCAAAACCAGGCTGAATCATTGATCCATTTCCGTGTGCAATATGCATATTTATTACCATTTATCCAAACCATTGAAAGCCAAGAAGATGCAATTTCTGTATGATTGCCTGTAGTCATAGACTGGAGAAAACCTATGCAAACATCAGCATCTATTTTGTGGCTATAAGATATTTGTAAGATGCAGACTGTGTTTTCTGCTTATTTGGTGTTTGTGCAGAACTCCAATGAGCAAACATTTAGACTCCATGAGTTACTTGGCATGCTCCTGGTGACCTCAGTGGAGTCAGTGGATTTACCCCAACAACACAGAAAGGAAAATGTAGCTCATGAAGTATCTTCAAAATGGTATTGTCTCTGTGACTTTGTAAATATTGGGTTTGTACAGCTGTCAGGCTCAAACCACAGTACTCAATAAAGAGAGGTCCTGTTGAATAACTGGAAAAACTCTTTCTGGACAGATTTTTGAGAACCATGCTGTGTTGGTCTCTGCTGGAAGCCATATTTTGCATATCTTACAACAGCAGTGTTTTCTGTCAATGCCAGAACTGTTGTAGTCAGTCATCATTCATGGAAATGAAAACTTTTTGTAATGCCAAATGGTAGAAAGACAACAATACTGGACTTTTCAATGCATGACACTTGCACATCTGAAACATATGGAAATATCTGTGACTGCAGATGGCCACCCCTAGCTCTTTTAAAGTATGCATTTGGTCATTTGCTCATTAGAATATGTTTTGTGAGACTGTAATGCTGAAGATGGTGTAACACAATATTCTTTCTGACATTAGGTTGACCATGAAATCTTCATGCTACCAATGTATTATGAGGCAAAATGGACCACCAAAGGCACATCCACCTTATTAAGTGGGAGATGAAATTGAGCATTATCATTACCAAAAAAAGTGTGAGGGAATCAGGTGAAGGTTAAGAAATATTGCACTAATTTAAGAGTCACAATAACATAAGTCACCAATTTACATTTTGTAGATGTGTAAGTAAAATAACAGTGTGGTATTGCAGATGACAGTTAACATGTCAGTCTTGTTCTTGTGATTAAGAATAATATCTGCAAAATCTGAAGCAGTAGTATTATTCATATTAAGATTGAGAATATAGTTCAAATGCAGCTGAAACCAGCTCAGTGTGAAAGAGAAGCTTTGTTGTTCCAGGCAGAATATACAAGCAAAGATTACAATATCAGAGTTGCAAAGATCACACTAGTGACACCACAACATATACTTCATAGGATCAAAGCATAATTTGCATCTAGCTACCATGCCAAAGGTTTCTTTACTTTGCTTTGTTTCAGAAGCTGTTTTCTTTTTCCTTTTCTGCAGGAGGTGCTGGCGTTGCTCATCTGGGAGACAGATCTAACAGCTTTGTAGAGTATAGTGTTTTTAAGCATTAGGACTAACCTCTGATTGCCTGTTGTGAACAGACTGTCTGCTTTACTGTGTTTGGGCAATGTAAAGAAACCAGATCGTGAAAAAAAGCTCTGGTATTCTGAATGTCTGCCTGCGCATTTCTTTCCCAGTAGTTTTTCCTCAGGAATTCAATCTGTACTGACAACTGGCAACACAAAGCCAGATTTTGAAAAGTATTCTGTTGGCTAACACACAGATGGATAGCCAGAGGGGCCTCTGAGTATGCCCGGGCAGAAATTCCCATGGAAGCTTTGTCAGAAATAAGTTTTCAATTGTGATCTATCAAGAATTCCTTCAAAATAAAAAATAAAGCCAGAGAGAGGCCCTAAATAATGTCACAAAGAAAAAAGATCAGCTGATTTTCTCAGAGTACGTTGCTGTAAGCCAGGCCATTATTTGCACAGCTATAGGCTGTCTCCATCAGCAGCTTTACCCTGAAAGAATGCTTTACTATTGACTGATCATCTTTTCAACATCTGCTTCTTTGTCTTGTTTCGTCATCTCTTTTTTTGCTCATTATTTCACCATGAAAGGATTATTGTAGGTAAAAATCTTTTAAACACATGCCATTCAGAATCAGTTGAAACTCACCATTTCAGAAGCCTTTATGTAAAACCTTTAAATTATTATCAACTCTGTACTGATCACTGCTAGAAACCAGGTGTATAATGGAAACTGCATGCTAGGGGGAAAATTCATAATGCCACAGTGAAGCCAGAAGGGATGGTGCAGATCATAAACCTGTTTCCTTCTGCAAGTGTAGTGTTTGAACTACCAATCCCTTCCATTCAAGATGGTTGAAATTAGAGCTTTTTTCTTTTCTGTCAGAATTATGTTGAGTACTTGCACTGACTATGGAGCTATGGTACACAGCAATCTTGGAAATCCAGTCCCTGCGATTCACTGTAAAGAGCCCCCTTTCAGGGAGAATAATTTTGAGTTCAGATGTGTTGCCTGGACCAGTAAAGACTTGTTCATGTTCATGAAGTACCCTAAAAAAAGCTGAGTGTTTGCTCACAGACACTCATCATTCAAATGTTTATCTAATACTACTCAAAATGTTTGGATGTGGAAATTGGTCTGGAGATGTTATAAGGTCACTTTGTGTGTTTGTCATTTCCTGTTCCTTCTAGGGATATTTCAGCATTTCTGTAGCAAATAGAGAAGTACAGATAGTAAGCAAAGTAAAGCTGTAATGATCTTTCATCCTCTGCATTTCAACATCAGATGCATATGAGTTTGGCATACAATTCCAAACTACAGCTAGTATGGTGTCCAGATTATTTCTTTACAATGCCCCCTTAATAAATTTAAAAAAAAATAATCACAAAACAACCATATCACCACTTTTGGACACTATTGTACTGATTTTCTACCTTTGGGAGTTAAATGATTTATGGCAAACCGTTGATGTGAGTATTTGATAAGTGATGTTTGACACCAGAATTGAATTCTGATTGCAACTCGTCATCTAAATGCAGTGGTACTTATTTTATTCTGCCTTGTTTTGCTTCCTGGCTGGGTTTACTCTGATTTTGCTAGCAGGGTTGAAAAAGCAAGGAAATCAGCGAGCACTTTTTTCCATCATGGAGAGGAGGCAGGAAAAAAAATTAATTTTTTTAAAATTGTAATTTTTCTACTTTGTAATCCTCAAAGTCATGTTGTTGAAAACACAGGTCAAAGTGCATCAGTGAAATTATGCAGGAAGACTTAATGATTTTGTTTAAAGCTACATTTTATCACTTTCCTCTATAATGAAAAGTGTTCTTCCTAAGGTATACAGTTTCTTCTCTCCCAGAGCTGCAAAAAGGAATGTGGGTAGTGCACTCTATCTGTTCAAGTACCATCATGCTTCACATTTTCTGAATTGTTTCATCTATGTTTTCCTCTGGTTTACAATCTGGTTCCAAATTTTCCTGACGCTTTGTGGAAATCCTGAAATAAGTTTTTTCAGTTTATTCATAATCTTTGCAGACTATTCAAATGCCTTATGCATGCTCTTGCGCATCTTTTTATAAATATTTTTCTTCAGAAAAATATTTGTTTCTTTCCCCAGTCAAGGAACAATGTCTATCCAAGATCTTTTATTTCAGCAGTTGTTTTCTTTTGAAAATATGTTTTTATTTGAATGTAGTTGTGTTATTTCACTATGTCTCAGTGTTCTCCACAGATTATCAACAGTGAATCCTATCCTAGGTAGATACACACTAATTCACTGATACCCATTAGTGTAGAATTATACATCTTTCTACTAAAATTTAAGCCAGAAAAACTTTCTTTTGTAGTTTCACTGGAAGATCGAGATGATTAATTAAAATGTGCTTAACAGAACATCTGCTCATAACAACTGCACTGCAAAGGGATGCCTTCTTCATGCAGAGAGTACAGCTGGATATGATAATACCATCTACTCCACTGGTCAATAACATTTTTTTGTAATCTAAACATTTTTCTTGGATTATGTGTAACTACATTATGATCACTGTTCTGCCTGAACAGGTTAAGAGGTCGATGTTGTACCTGAAATCTCTTATAAACCATCTGCTTTTCTCCTACTAACCTGCACTTTCCACACAGGTGAAGCTGTTTATAAACTGGTGTATTATTCTGAAAGTACATGCTTTTCTGATCAAGACCTCTTAGAAAACTGCAGAATTATAGAAAATTAACAGCAGAAGAAAATTCTAGAGTGAGGTCCCCTTTTATGTATTCTAAATTGATTTTTGCCTGTTGGTAGCCTCATGGTTCGTGGTTGTCCTGTGATCCACTATAGATAATCCAGATAATTGTTATTGTTTACCTTAGTATATAGAAAGGTCCACTGTAGCTAAGGGTGGCAGGAACTATATCTGTATGTAATATAATAAGAAAACAGGAATATCTGGATCACGTGTGGAGCTATCTGAAATACAGAGAAGACAGCTAAATCCTCCTTTCTAAATTCAGTCCTTTCGTGTAAGAAAAGATAGGAACAATTAATACCTGCTATCTAATTATCAGCAAATGAAACTGCAATCTGTGTAAAGACAAGCCCTTCAGACAAGCTTCAAAAAAGAGTTTTACCTCACCTTTACCATTAATTTTGTTTATGTCATCCAAGCCCACCTATTTCTGTTATTCTTTTGGTATTCACACATACTGTGGCAATGGAAGCAATATGGAAGTGCCACATCACAAACATTGAAAAAGCATTTTCTACTAGAAATTACATGCTGTTGATGATTGGCAAAAAAAGTAGGTTGATTCTTATGTGGGCATTAGAGGTATCTAATTATATGAAAATCAAAACCTTTATGAAGAGTTGCCGCAGATATTCACTTATGATTTAAGGAAAAAAAAAAAGATAATAATCATGGTAACCTAACATGAGAAAAGAATTTTCCTCCCATTTATTGTGTATCTAATTATCAGATTCTCAGACCATTTAAAAAGTAATAGAGTTGTGTAATATACCTGGTATTCAAAATTTTCCTCAGCACAAGTAAATTAAGTCCATTGCTTTAAGCTGTTGTGAAGTGGATCTGAAGTAATACCAACTGGGAAGTACAGTTATAAAATTACACCTTTCAAATAGACAGAAATCAAATAAAGAATTCAGAAAAAACTTTCTCTAAATACCTCATTCTTTTTCAATACTTTAGTGCAAAACAGTTAACAAATAAATATACCAAGTAGGATGAGGCAAAGCTGTTCTTCACAACAAAGAAAACTAACCACACTGAAAAAGAGATTTGGAATGACAAGTTGAATGTTGGCATGTGATAGATGGATTTAGCACAGATGCACAGAACTCAAATTCCAGCAATATAATGAAATTAATACATTTTTACCCAACTTGCATCACTTTTTTTCCTCTTTCATTCTCACCTAATACTGGGTTGGAAAACTTTTTAATTAAAATGGTTTATTTTAAGTAAGTCCAAGCACAGGGACAGAAAGATTAAGAAGCAGCAGGCAAGTGAGGAAATCTTAATAACCAGAAGAGATATTCAAGTTTTATAAAAAAGAAAGTACTGTGGCTATTGCCCTGAATTCTCCTGAATTCCAGCTTTCCACTGAATAAAAAAGGAGGTACATTACAAAAGACTACACACATCAAAACATGAGTTTAGTCTTAGTTAGAAGATGGATAGCAAAGACTTCATCATCTTCAGCAAAGATTTAATTTCTTAGACTTTTTCTGGTTTAAAATTTATATTAAAGGGGAGGAAGGCAAAGAAAAAAAAGGATTATCTTAAAGTAATAATTCACACATATGGACAAAAAAGGGGGCTTTCCTAATTTTGCAAGTGAAATGGGATCAATAAACAACACGGATTTATAAATTCAGATATTAATTTATTGATTTGTAGTATGACCAAGCTAGATTTCAAACCAAAAAATAAGCCACACTAATTAGTGGAAGAAGCATTAATAAAATGAAGGCTTTGCATTTATAAAAGATGAAAGTTCTAATTCTTTCTTATGTGCTCTAAAATCTCTAATACATTAAGAGTTTTGCAATAGTCATTGTAAACATTTGTCTTTGCCTTCAACGGGCACATAAGGGAGAATAATCAGAAAAAGACAGTTTTGCTTTCTTTTTCCTTCTAAGTCTTATCCAGACACATTAGACAAAAATCCTAAATAGGAAAAAAATTCTACTGCTCTTGGGATTTTGGTTTGGTTTTTTTTTTTCTTTTTTTTGAATTCTTTTTTAGTTAATAAATGCAAGTAGTATGACTGGTATCTACATCAAATATACTAAGACATAGGATGTACAGAATTAGCAAGGTTTTTTGCATTCATTTTATGTTTGTTGTTGCTATTTTTCAATATTTTTTTCAAAGAGTCTGAAAACACACACTCTGTGGCCTTTTCCCCTTTATCGCTGATGTAATAGTCTCTTTCTAACCTGAGAAGGGACTATAAAGGATAGTTTAGTCTTGGTAGAAAATCCCAGAGGAAATTTGAGTTATCTGGGTCAACTGTTAGGCAGGGCCCTTTGCATTTACAATTTAAAATCTCCAGAAAAAAATTTCTGTCCAAGAGATGTGAGGCTGTTTGAGAAAGCATGCTCACTATTTCATTTCCCCTTAAATAGGGTTAGGTTTGACCTGAATCAGATTCTGAGATGTAGCTGATGAGGCTGCTAATATTGTGACATACGAAACATATTGCTTCATTACATAAGCAATGCAGATGCAGAAAATAATAGTGTGACAGTAAAGACTTTATGCTTTTAAACACCCTAGAATGCAAGAGAATCTAAATGCTAGTATCTTAGCATTTGTATAGGTATAGACTCCACAAATAAGATTTTGTTGAACTATAATGATATTTTGTTGCTTTTCTTCTGAATACAATACAATTCTGGATTGGACTGATAGTCACTGTTTGCTGTGCTGGCTTTCCTTAAAATATTATTTTCTGGCATCTTCAGGAAGATTAACATCACTTTATTATAATGATCCAGGAGGGACAGGAGTCAAGACATACATATTAGTACACTGTATAAACATCATTTATCCATGCAAACATAGTCATTAC
This sequence comes from Scolopax mira, assembly GCA_004320125.1. Classification (NCBI taxonomy): domain Eukaryota; kingdom Metazoa; phylum Chordata; class Aves; order Charadriiformes; family Scolopacidae; genus Scolopax; species Scolopax mira. Next base: position 249,039 of record BJBW01000998.1, read on the forward strand.
AGGACTTCTAGAGCAGAATTTTATTTTTACTTTAAAAAGCTTCACAAACTTTGACAGTAATTTCTTTTTCACATAAGACAAGGTGCGCAGAGGTGCACTTTTACTCATGTCTAGTATTGCCTACACAGTACAAGAGCATACAATTTTCTTGTCAATGCACCTACTAGAAATGGTTAGTGGGGCTGTAAATGCAGTCACAGAAAAGGCTACTGTATTACAATTTCACTAGAAATCCCACCAGTTATTTCCTTCTATTGGCTTTCTGCACACATAATTTTAAAAGGAGTAAGTGCAAAAAATTGCTAACAAAAGCTTCCTTCAAGAGCTCTCTGAAATGCAAGTGCAGCTCACAAGCACCCATGTTTGCCATAATCTGTGATTAATACCAGGTGTCATGTAAATCCATGCCCTGTTTTACAACACACTCTGATTTCATACTATGTCTTTAGCTTAGACTGAAACCCAAAATCTAATTAGTATAATATATTGGATTTATAAAATTAGTGGAGAAGTGACAACAGCCACAGAGTCTACATAGTTGCTGTGAGATTATCCTGAGATTAAAATATATTAACTAAAATGTGTACAAAGTAATTCAAGACATTTTACAGCATTGGACAAATTACAGTCTGACAGTCAAAACAAAAATCCTTGTATTGACTTGTCAGAAATATGATTTACTGTAGTTTTTGTTATATTTACGATCAGGCCATCAAGTATGGGGAGGGAGAGAGAAGTCTTTTCAGTGTTTTCATAGGCGACCCTTCAGTAACCCACAACAGTGAATAGGGTAATCTGTTTCTTTAAGATGCTTACAGATCAAAAACTTTGGAAAGTCACAATATTTTCCCATGTAATCAGCAATTAAAATCAGAGTCAACATTCAGTCTTCATGACACCAGAGCTGCTGTTTGGGATAGAAAGCTAAATAAATTTATGAGTTTATTACACTAAAGACTAATTTAGAGCTATCCTTTTTGCTTGAGGGGGGTGACTGTATATTGATCAATACTTCAGAAATTTCAGTATTTTATAAAAATACTACAGAGCAAAGTGTGTTCAACAACATATTTAGAAATGTCATTGGACTTAGCAGTTGAAATTAAAGGTGTGGTGAGATTTACATCTCACAATAAAAAGCAGTTGTTCATAAATATGCATGATCTCTTTAGTTCTACCTCCAGCCTTCAAGTGTGTCAGTGGAGTATTTGAACTCTGTAGAATAGGTGTCTTGAACATTTGTATCTTTATTTGCTATGGTTTTTAATATTTGTGATGACCATATTACAGTAGAGTTGCTGAAAAGCTGTTTTGGTGCTGAGAGCATTTCTGGCTTCTCTTTCCAATCAATTTTGCTGTCCTGCTTCGGCCTGGAAAGAGCAATTGGTTACTGCATATAGCATAACCTACAGATTCCTGGAGCTAGCAGCACGTTACATGCTGATGGAAAGTGTGAAATCCACGCTTTCCAGTGCTAATAGCTATTTGTTTATTTTTAATTTCCTGGTTCATGAAGTACAACTCCCATTCTTGTATAATTCAGACTGTACTTCTGCCTGCTTGTTGTGGCCTGCGGTTGTCCAGATTTCTCACCGTCTGGTCTTGTATTGCATGAAAACTCAAGGGGAAATATTTCAAAAGTACCGATGTAGCTAGATGATTCTGCTGTTTCTATCTCTGAATTTTTCCTTTCTTTGGACTTATAACTTGTTAGCTAGAAAAATAAGAGTATGTCACATTATGAAAAAAGAAATATATTGATTCCCTACAAGTCTTCCATCCTTAGGTGATGTCTAAGTTAAGATTCATCTTGTATTCATACAGAACATGATCCAATCACTTTCTTTTTCAGTTAATCTGTCTTTCCATGAGGTCCTGAGAGTAAAACGGTAACATACTAATATTCTTTTGGCTTTATGACCAAATATGGGTATCTCTCCAGGCTCATTCTTTATTATTCATCTAATAACTGCTTGAAGGTTTATGAGGAAAAAGTAAAGCCTACCATAGGGATAATCTCAAATGTGGTGAGCATATTTGCCAAATGGTTCACAGCAGCCCTGCAATTATCTTATTGCTTTATTTCTCAGAAGGGAAACACTCTTTTCTCAAGCTTTTGCTGTAAAAATTGTGAAACTACAAAAAATTACTTCTATTTTAAAGGTCTGATTTAACATGAAAATTATATGCATTGTAAATGTTTTCTTGGCAATTTACTTGTCATAAATGTCTATTGTACTGAAAAAGTCTACAGGGAATTGCCTGTATTTATTCTGCATGTACTTAGGAATTTGTAAAAAGACACAATGGCAATAAAAATAGAAATATTATGACTAGATACAAACCCCCTGATACAGAGATTGGTTTCAGATCAAATGTAGCTTTTTGAGATCTGAGTTTAAACCAGGCTTCCTAGTAGGGATTATTGTACTTTCATAATGAGGAGAGAGCACCATGCCAAATATAAATATTGTGTGGTATGAACAGAAGACATCCAGAGCTGGTGCAATAAACAATGCAACGAAAACCACATAAGGCTCAAAACACTGCTGTGCTTATGCCAACATCATTCTGAGTGCAAAGCTCAGCTTTGTTTCTCAAAAACCAGTCCAAAAAGAGTTGCTGTGGCCCAAGCTCTGCTCCAATTTGAAGCCTGCAGCCAGCGAGAGCTCCTTGGAAAGCCCTTCCCAGCTTTTGCAAGGAAATGTGCCCAACGGGCAGTGGCTCTAGTGGAAAATCTGAAAGAACTTGATTTTCACATTTTTGCCAAAGTGAGCTCTCATCAGTTGGTATGTGGAGTTGCTCAGGGGAAGAGCAGCAGGCTTTGAAGTAAAGGGAGTTCTTTCAAGCACTAACAGGACTGAGATACAAATAATTTATTTCATATTGGTGAGAGCTCTTCCCATGCATGTCTTTTGTGGCAGTCCATGTTTAATTCTTCATTTAAAAATTATTAGCTTGTTAATTTTATTTAAATGCAGTAGCTCATAACAAACTGTCTTCCCGCACAGTTAGGTACAGGGTGGGGGTGTTTGCATGTGCCACTGCCCTGGGTGGCCATGAAGGGGCCCACGGGCTGTCAGGGCAAGTGAAGGGCTTGTGCTGCCCAAGGAAACTCTGCTGAGGTTGCCTTGGGAATGGGGGATCTTTCAGTGCTGGGAGAGCTCCCTGACCTCCTGTTCCCAAACAGGAAAGGACTGGCTGAACATCTTCCTGGCACAGCAGTCATGCTCTGCCGTGGACCTGAATTTTGCTTCCTGAAGGTGAGGCTAAAATACAAGTTATTTTATATTCAACTGTGGGGCAGCAATATTTGCTAAGAAGAGCTTAGCCAGCTCTTCAGGATGGATCTGAGCTGTGAAGCCTCCCTCCACTTCACCATGACTGCTTGACTACTGGTGAGTTTATCGTCTTTACCCTGGGGTATGGTCTGAGTAAAAGCAGTAAAATCAAAAGACTTGTACCTGTCTACAGTGATGTGGGGTCACACATGCTTTTTGTTTGGTTTTTTTTACAGTAGGAGGGAATGTCCAACTGTAGGAGGGATTCTCTTATTAACAAATTTACCATAAAAATCTTGATGATAAAGGACAACCTCATCGAAGCTTACACAGACTTCAAGAAGTGCTGCTTTCCTGTCAAAATTGATGCTGGTGGCACAGGATTGGTCTCTTATTAATTTTACCACTTGGCAACTGAAGTCACCGCTCAGCTCACTTCTCGCTGAGTTCTGGTGTTATACTAAGAGCCCCACAACAGAGGCACAAAAACACTTGCTCCGTTAGATAGCACCAGAGAGACTCTTTTAGCCCCTGTACGTTTGACAACCAGGAAGCAACTGAGCTGCCAGTGAGTCTGCTCTGTACTCATCTCTGATGAAATGGGCTTGAGCAAAACAATACATGGGTGTGGGGCTTAGTTGGTGGGTGCTTTTTTTTTGGGGGGGGGGGGGGGGGGGGGTTTATGGGTTTGTTGGGGTTTTTTGGAGTGGTGTTGGTTTGGTTTTTTTTTTTAAGGGTTTTTTGTGGGTTTTTTTTCTTTGTGTGTTTTGGGGTTTTTTTTGTTTTTTGTTTGTTTTTTTTTTTAATGTAGTTAGACGTGATGATATCAAAGGTCCCTTCCAACCACTAAGATTCTATGATTCTGTGATAAACCACACCTAATAAACCTCAGCAATATAATAAACCACATAAATGTTGCTCCCACAAAGACTCTTTCCAGTAAAGAGGAGACTTGCAGTGCCATGCAGTGGGCTCATGCTTAAACCTCAGCCTTACAGAAGAGTCACAAATTAAATCATATCTCCAGAAATTGCTGTTCCCTAGACACCAATATGAAAATAATCAATTTCTAAAGATAAATTTTTCCCACACCTCAAAAGTAGAGTACATCTATTTTTTCCTTCTTGCAACATTTGTAGCTACAGGGATGGTTTCAGAAATTTCAGTATGTGTAGAGGAGACCCAGGGCTGTTAGCATATTTTTTACCTTTTTGACAGCAAGTAAATGTTCTGTAGCAGACAAATCTGCAGGAAATAAAATTTTATGACGTGCTGTAGCCATACTGGTTATATATCTATACGCTACTGGCAGACTATCAAAAGACACACATTTTCAACATTTCTGAATGTGACTTGAAAGCAGCTTGACTTCTGTAATCATAAACACTGACAAGTGTACTCTGCATGCATGGACCAGATGATGTCTCTCTTCATATTAGCATGATGGTGTTGTACAACCAGTCCAGTGAGATCGAAATGAACTGAGAGGCTCTGTTTTGCCTAAATATTGATTATAAAGCAGTGTTGGCCTAGAAAAGGAAACAGTCAAGCATAGCACTGTAATTCCTTCTGTTTTCTATCAGTATTCGATTAGGTTACTGTTTAGAATAGCAGTAAGCACTGCTGGCAATAATTTCTTTTCTGTTCTATATATTTTAGTAATCTGGAAGCAAGTTCTCTTTCCATTTATCCTAGGATAATCCCTAATGGGGGGCTTCCTATCCCTAATGAACATGAAAGCAATGATAGCTAATTGAAGTTATATAAGTATAGTTCTGCATGTGTGCACATATTTACATTTACAAGAAGAACTCTGATCTAGACTGTATGTTTGTTAGATTTTCTTTTTTCCTTCTCTCCAGGACAGTGCTGTCACACAGAAGTACATAAACCGCATGTAAGTATATCATTCAAAAACACCTGCCTTTTTTCAGCTGCTGTTCCTGCCTACTAGAAATGATGCTCATGGTTTCTATCTTAGTTAAAAATCAGGAGTAATTCATGATGTTATTGTCTTTCTTTGCGGAAAAATAGTACATCCAGGTAGAAATGACTGCTCAAGAATGAGCACGTGATTAAAAAATCAAAACCAAGCATACCAACTTAACAAAATTTCATTGTATTTTTGAGCTCTTTCACAAAGACAATATGTTGGTGGACGTATACATAATTACTGCACTAAATGTAATTGTACACAGGTAAAAGTAAATATAAATAATTTGGCTCTAGTGTTGTTGTCAAGGCCTTCAGAATCATTAATGTAAAATTTTCTTGTTCTGGCTACTGTCACCTGTTCTGATGGAAAGTTTTTCTTTCAGTGTTATACCAAAATTTTCTTTGTGTGACACTGTAGGTCATTGATTAAAGCACGGGGGAAAAGCAATACCAAGTTGGAAAACAAATTGTTGCACTGAAAACATGCTTACTGCTGTACAAAGCTCAGGTACAGCAAAATTATATCCCCAGGGAATAGCCACAAACTATGACAATATGGAGTAAATTAAAGTAAAATCCTATGTTTACAAAACTGCACACAACTTAATTGAAATGACTTCTCAGTTGAAAGATTTGAGTCCTTGGTTCTGGTATTTTAGTATCGGGCAATTGGACTTTTACATTTTAATCTATGCTCTTTAGTCTGCTCTTAATGTAAAATGTATTGAGTAGTCTTCTTTAATGCTTACAAATCAGGCAAAGTTTCAAAGATGAAAGTACAGCTCTTCCTGAGTTGCTTTTGTCTAACTATTCTCACCTGCAATATACCGCCCACGAATCAAAGGGAATAATTTCACTAGAAGCAGGGAAAAACTTAGGGAATTATGCATCTATTACTTAAGAGGTAGCAAATAATGGATGATAAAGAAAGTATTGAATGTTTAATGCTCTTTTGCTGCTGATTTGCTGAATGCTTTAATGTGATGTTTAATAGTATTAAAACTAACAAAGAAATTATTAGGAGGATATGCAAAAGGTAAGGAAATAATAGATTGCATGATAATTTTAGGGAAGTCAGAGGTAATATGGTCAAGAAAGAAAAGTAAACTTTTTGCAGAGCTCTTGAGGAACTAGCTGAGGCGGCCTTGAGGGACAAAAGAGATAAAATAGAGAAAAGCAGATCTAACACCTGTATTTAAAAGAAGTACTGTTCTGTAGAGTTATACACTGGTCATCTGACAAGCACCTCAAAAAAGATATCAGATCAAAATATTAAATAGCATTGTAAGCATCGGGCAACTTACTAAGTTGTGGAAAAGTCTATTCTATCCATGATACTGGATAGAATAAGCCTAGTCTAATTTGCAAGCAAACTGGTTCCATGGTGGGAGAGGGTTAGGTATATACGACATATATCTAGATACTGTCCCAAACTTATCAAATGCAAACTAACAAAACTAATGTAAAGTATATGTGTTTAGCTGTCAACGAGGATTCAAACAGATGCTTTTCCGTTATGTCTTCATTATACTGTAGCCCAGATGTCATACAGTGCTCAGCGTGGAAAGTAAGCAATGTGTATTTTTTAGTTTCTTTTCGCACGCTGGCAAGTGGTACTAGTCAGAGCAACGGCACTACAGTTGGCATTCAGCACACCACTGAGTCCTGACACGACACTGACAGAACACACAAAGTGTCAACTGGTTTTGTGGGTTCATAATCCGTTCACTCAGATTTCACTCCTGCTCCCTGGTTAACGGTGTCGGCCTTGTCTGAGGTACCATGGGTGAAGCTTGCAGGAAAGGGTAGGCTCTCCTAGTAACACCTAATCTAGAGTGTGGTGGTGGTGGATTCTTTTGGGTGTTTGTGCCAGTGTGTTTAAAATACGAGACTTCAGTGCATAAAAGATTAGCTTCTTGTCTGCCACTGTATCAGTCACTGTTTTATCAGATTATACCTCTTCTGTCATGCATTGCCTCTGTTATGGCTTTAGACCTTCACAACAAAGTGTGGCTACTAAAATAGTGTAGTTGACTTACAGTCTGATTAATTTATCTGCATATGCATCTTGGAAATTCCCAGGGCAGAATTACAAGGTGGCATTTGTTGGTCTGTAATGGGGAAAACAGGGATGAAGAGTGAGCAGACAGTCAGTTCCCAGCAGGAGGTTCCAGACAGGAATGTGGTATGTTGTCTTTTGAGATTCAAACCAGATGACAAATTTAGGATTCTGTCACTGTCTCTGTGACAGGTCACTAGTGGCATGGGCAAGGTGTACAGGCTCCTGTAGCTGTGGGAATGAAGCCTGAATTAGTGAAAAACTTAATCTCCATAGTGGTACCAAGGCAAGGTATTGCTGGGATAATACTGGAAAATTTTTCTGCCACCAATACTGAAAACAGCTCAGTGAAATAAGTACAGTCCTTTTCAGAGAAAAAAATATAGAGTGAACCAAGACATTCAGCGTACCAATTTTCAGCATGCTTCCTGCATAATTAGCATGCTATTAGAGAAAATAACCAGAAGGCACCTTTAGAAATCTTTTTCTGCTCAGGGCTCTTCAGTATACAAGTTGATAGTACCATGCCAGATTTTAAACAGCAACTGCTATTTACTCTGGTACTAAAAAACCTCCTGTAGTGAACTTTTCTTTAAGCTTCTCAGTTTAAGCCTCAACTACATATTGTTGCTGTGATTTACCTGTGGATGCCTAGCTTTGCCTTAGCCAGGAATGCTGTCTTTAGCATTTGCTCAAAGTCAAGCCAAAATCTACCATGAAAAACCTCTGTGCAGTTGAATGCATTAGCATTCCATAGGTGAAATCAGAATTTACTGTACACTGACCTCTACTTTGAATCAATTTAATAGTCTTAAATGGTTAGAGCTTGAAATAAATGATTGAATATGCCTTGTGAGAAAATGTGTGATGAATAAAAAGATGACAGATACTCCATTTTGTGCCAAGACTCAGAGAAGATTTATCTTGTTTAAAAAAATTACCACAATCATGATGAGGTAATAATCTGAATTTTCATTTTCAATTAACAGAGAGATTTGCTAACATAGATTTTCCCAGAATGTTTAAAATCTTTTCTAGCATAGTGCTACATTTTGAGCTTCGTGTCCACTCCTCCTTTTATCTGTATAAAGTTGCACATGTGTACTGGAGCTGCTCACTGTTAGCAAAAACTTATGACAAATGTTCCCAGCTGAAAAGGGACTGCATTGATTTCCCTATGGCCAGCTCTTAAACTGTAAAATCATTCCACTCACTTGACCTGTGATTTGAAAAGAAGACCTAGGAATGGATCTGAAATCCTTAGGAGTGCTATTAGGCAATGTATATGCAGCAGAAAAGACAGTAGCGTCCACTCAAACCCAGTACTAGTTTTAAGCATGTATTTCTTGTGAGACCCCAGCATACTTTATAATTAATGTGCATGGTAATTTATCTCTTAAGAGTTATAATACTCTTTAACTGAAAATAGAAAGATAATGTTTTTAAACTTTCTGAGCAGAACCTGATGAGATGAGCAACTCCTGCCTCCTTTTGGACTGGAAAGTATTTCCACCTTTTGTTTGTAACAGTCCTGACTTGTCTGAACATTCATGTGATTAGTATATTGGTGTAAATATGTGCCTGGTGCTGTACCTGTGCAGGGGAAGTTTAAACTGTCCAACCACTTTGTGGTGCCTGTTTGCTGCTGGAATAGCTTTAGGCAGCTTTCCTACCCCTGGCCAGCTGACCCAGTGATTACAATGCTTATGTGTGTTTATTTCCCAGGGAGATAGAAAAGACAATTTCAAGTAAAATAAGTAGGCAAAAACTTCCATTTTGAAAACACGTATTAAAAAAAAAAACAGCTAACAGTAGGATCTTTCTCACTGGTTTCTGCAAAATTAGGATGCTATTCATGAAAATAACCAGAAGTCACCTTTATAAACCTTGGAGCTCTTTGGGTGTGGGCATGTCTATGACTTTACCTGCTAAGGATTCAGAGACCAACATAGTTCATTAAAGAAAGATTCTTCCCATGGAGGGTGCATCTCCTTGGATTTAGCACTATGCCAGCAAAAATACAGCATTTCCACAGGCCTCCATCACCGGTGTACTGCTGACCCAGCCCCTGAAGTGCACGATCCATTGTGTCATTCTTCCTACCCTACAGTGGAGGAGCTGGGACAACAGCAGATTTTGTATTTTGATCCAAAACATAATATGCACTAGAGAAATTTTGAAGACATGCACACAAAGCCTAGTGAAATAGGGACATCAGTGAAAGAAAGCGTACGGTCTGACATATGGCCCTAGCTCTATTCTTGAATGCAACTTTAAAATTCCCATCTGTAATTGGCCTTAAAAATCACACAGCTAAAACCCATCCTCTGTCTCTTTCTTACAAAAGTAGATACTTTGTGCAAAGAAAAAGAAAAATTAATTCACTCTTTATTAGTAATCTTCAAAAGACTTTGTCTTTTCCTGTAAAAGCAAATCCTGTACTTTATCCACTTAGGCTGCTATGATAGTTACGGTCTTTCCCATATGCTGATAGCTGCTCATTTATCTTGCGCTACTGATAGTCTTTTGAGCTGACCTGTGGTGTGACTTTAGCTGAATAGAATGCAAAGCTGAAGCTGATAAAGAGCATTTTTATATCTTGAAGGTCATAAATATTGAACAGATTCCCTATCATGCTTTGAAAGGGCGTCATGCCTCTTTTGGCTTTGCAGTCAGCCTTGGAAAAGCAAAGGCCCAGCAGAAGTATTGGAGTATATATAGCATACTTCTTCACACTTCTAAAGGAGTACAGACCCACTTCTTGAAATTTAATAATAAATACAAACAGTCTGAGCTTCAAAATGCTACATTAATGCAGCGCTAGCACTGTAATATCAGGCACTCAAAAATCAGAATATTTTAGAAGGCTGGGCTGTTCTAAGTGTAATGTGGCTAAACTGCATATCCCACATTACATATGGCATATTTTAGTGGTAAGAATGTATTAAAACTTACATTTTAAAAAACACTTTCTTGTTCAATATGTGAAGCTTATGTTAATGAAGAGTGAGAGACAAAGTCAGATTTGAAGGTGATCTGTTCAACAGTTAGGTATTTTCAGATTCCAGAGTTTCACATCTCCTTTTTTTGGGTTGTCAGGTTTTTCATTTAAATAAACAATAAGTGTAATGGCTGAAATAACCAGTGCTCTCCTCAAAGTTAATCACTTCTCTATTTAAATAACGTCAGAACCTCTGAACTGTACTTTTTTGTTTTTTCCAATGTCTTACTTTTTTTTAAAAAAACAAAAATACTCAGATTTTTGAGAGTATCAGCCAACTTTGACATGCTCATCCACAGCCTTCCTAGTCAAAGTGTACACTGGGAAATAGAAATTGCTGAGGGATAGTTCACACATTTTGTTTAAGAACAACAATGAAAATTCTGTGTCAAATTGATTTTTATGAGAGGCGTAGGAGTGGATATTATTTTGATGTCATACTTTGTTTCATGGGTGCTTCGGTATTACCAATTTGTAATTTGTTATCTGGATTTATTAAAATGTGTGAGGTATTTTTACTTCTCTCCATTTAAAAACACATAAAGCAGCATCAGCATGCATTTCAGTTTAATTCTAGAGCCCCATTTTGAAGAGGCATGCATCAGACATTTCATGATATTTTCGTGATCTTTAAAAGAAACAATATGCTATGGTGGCACCTGATTTTAGGTCATTGTTCTGATTCAGTGTGGGTTTACACTCTGGCTCCAGTTAGAGGAAGCCAGCAGGGAAAAAAGTAGAAGTGGGAGAGAGCGCAGACCGAGCGCAGACATTTCATAGCCGTGTATCCAGTGTGCCACCATCAGGCCCAGCCCTCTGGGGACCTCCCTCAAGCCTGTAGAGTACAAAGACTGCAGTGAGGAATGGAACACCCCTCCCACATCTCACCCATGGAATTTATGATTTGTGAACTTCCATAAGTTACTTGGACCTTTTATTTTAATCTTTAGATATCCCTTTTACCTCTTTGGGAGGCTGAATTCAATCTGATTTTAAAGATACAAGCTATCTTAACTGCTTCTTACTGTATTACCTGAACACTTATACAACACAGATTTTACTATTTAGGAACACATATGGTATAGATGGAAAAGTGGAAAAATGGGGGACTATTGAATTCCTATCTATTTAATCTACTAAAGTGGTTTTTTTTCTTAATTAAAAGGGGGATCTCATTAGAAAAGACATTAATCTATAATTTATTGTTTCTTTGGAGTTTTTAAAATGGTTCTTAAGCATAATAAACTATCATGTAAGATGATGATGTCCAAACACAGTTTCTAAAAGCAGTCTGTAGTCTGACATAGGTTGTTTTTAAATAGAATTATAAAAAGTCCTTGACATTTGAAAAAATCCTGTATGTTAAAAATTGTAATGTTCTTTCCCATTAGACTGACTTTTTCATTGATGGCAATGATTGAAGACAGACAGCCTGTTCCAGATAGAAAATAATCCCCTTCATATTCTGAATCTAAATAAAATACTGGATTCTTATTTGTACAGATGTATGTATTTCCCCACTCTGCACAGACAAAACAAAGCAATAATCCACAGTCATGAAAGTTTGCTCACTGTGCTTGTTAGAGCTATATGCTGTGGTCTTCATGAATACAGTCTGTATTGAATTTTAGGTAGCCACTTTGCAGTTTATGTTGCAGTTGAGTAGCCATATAAATTTAACAGTAACCAAAAAATATCTCATATCTTTTCAAGAGTGTGCTATGTCCTGGTCTCAATCTGTTTATCAGTTCTCTTTCCTCCTGAGGATGCTAATTGTTCCCCTCCCAGAATTGTCAACCACCCCAGCAAAACTGGACTTTCTAATTTCTTCTTCCAGAAGAAAACTGAGCTGTAAAAGCACTTCTATTTTTTTCCTATCGGGAGTAAATTTAACAACATAAAGAGGCTATAAATTAAGATATCTTTTGCTTATTGGTGAGAAACAACATACTTGGATTTAGTTTTCTGCATCAGTTAAATTGTTTTTTCCTATTTCCTTCCTTGCAGTTCTTGTCAAAGGTCATTCAAGCCTCAGACCTGAAGGGGCACTTTCTCTGGGAGTCATTCATCCTTTTATTTGCTGAACAATGTGGTACCTATTAAAGCCATGAGAAGTTGTATGCTCCTGAGACAATTGGGAGTGTTTGAGGCTCATGACCCAAAAGGAAAATTGGAGCCCTAATGATATGGTTAGTTTTAAGCAGTCATCATGGCTTGGTGAGAGCTGGAGGGAGAGGACTTTAGGAAGGCTACTGCTCAGTTTGCAAGATACACAGGACTTAGCAGGACTCTGGAACAATTTTCTAGCAGCAGGATTTAAAACTTGTACCAAGGAAAGAGTGGGAATGCTCGCAGAACCATAGGAGATTTCTTGTCAGAAACTCCTGAACTGAGCTCTGCAAGGTGGTTTCCCAGTTTCTGATGTTCTGTGCCCAGGACTGGCCCCTTGAAGGCATCATCTGTTACTGGCTTCAGCAGGTGGAGGAAGGTGGTCCTCACACATTTTGTGTCTGAGAGCCAGCCACGAAAGGCTGCACAGAAGCAGCCATGAGGGCCAGCCTGAAAGGTTCATTCAGCAGCTGCTGCGAGAACAAAACTGTGTCATAATGTTTATTAACAGGGTTAAGAGGGAGGTGAAACTTAATGTTTTAGTAAAGTGAAATGACTGAACAGTTTTGTCTGAAATTTGGTAAAAAACATTTGCCCTGGGGCTGACACAAAATAGTAAGATACCACTAGAGGAGGAAAACATTTCAAAAAGTTATCTGCATGAAAGAAACAGAAAGTTATAATGACACTCCTGACATAACCTTAACAGGTAGTACTGCCTGAAACTTGCTATAATAATGTATCTTATTTGACCCAAATACAACAGATAGTTCTGTTCCTGTATATTTTGCTGCTGGCTACAGATAAAGTTGAGCATGTATCCTTCAAAGAATATTACTATCTAGGCACCAATTATTCATCCACTCATAGGTACAAAAGGAATAGTAAAGTATTTCCTTCAGTAAGCAAACAGGAACACAAATAGCTCAGTAGTGTAGAAACAAAGAGTTTTCCCAAGTTGGAGAATAGGGTAGGGGATCCACCTTCATGGAACAAAACTGGTGAATCCTTTAATAAGCAGCATCACAAAACTAAGCTGAGTCTAATTAAAATGTGTCTTGATTTTGTGTGAGCTATTTTGCTCATATTCATCAAAATAAAAGGACTCTTAATTCTTAATTTATAAGCATAGCCACGCCAGTGAGTGCTCCTGCAGGCTGCTACCTTTGCAACCAAGATAGAATGCTAAGCAGAAACAGCAGTGATTCTTCTGGACATAAATACTTTTTTCCTCATCTCACTTTATAAATACATTTTTTTTTAGTCTTTAAATTGTTAAGTCCTTTTCCCTCTGCTACACAGATGTTAGCTGGTTGTTTCCACATTGCTGTAAAGATGAGAAGACTGGAAATAGCACCTAGACATCTTCACTACTCCGTGCTGACAGGGCAGAGGCAGCCTGTATCGATCGTCACATCTAACTAGTAATAAGAATGTAAACTCAGCCTTGTGCTGCTTTCCATCAAAGCAATGCAAGTCAAGCTTTCCTTTTGCACAGGGCTGCATTCATTTCTCAAGTTGTCAATATGTCCTGATAGAGCTTTTAGACACTTATCAATATTTAACTGCACTACTATTGACTCAGCAATTACATAGTAATTGATTTAAGATTGATTATCATCATGTTAACATTTTAATGGTCAAAGACTAATAGAACTAACTGAATGTGAAATTATTTTAGGTTTTTATTACCTTTGTGCATGCACACTGCTGTTGTCACCAGATTTTAAATTTTACTTACTGTTTTATCGTTCACCAAAAATATTTGAAGATATTGATTATAGCCATATTCTTGGCCAGAATCAAGCCCTGTTTTTATAGCACAACATGTTTATTATAAACATCCAAATGGACCCCTTCAGAATATTTTGTTATTGGATAAAACAAATTAAAAGGGTACTAGCAAATACTGAATTAATCCAGTGTGCCAAACATAAGAGACAGTTAGCTAAAGGATAAGACAACAAAGTTATTTTATCAACTGCAGTCTTGTATCCAAGAGCTAGATTTGATGAATGATGCTTTTCATGAATCAGTTTTATTGATTTCTTGCATGAAGAGGTCTGAGGTGCAGTCAGAGCTCCAACAGTTTTGAGCTCTGCCAGCTGTGGTGGATATAAATATCAACCAAGAAAAATATCCAATAAATAAAACCAAGAATGTGAAAAAATAGAATCTTTTCCAGTATGACAGTGATTCACTCAGTGAACCTATTGGTTTTGTTAACTTTTCAGTGCTCTTGGTGTATGAGCTGGAGTCAAAGGTTGTGTACAATCCATTGTGTACAAGAGCTGTAGAACAGGAGGGCAGCACCACCTGCAGCCAGTACCTGTTCAGGATTTTGTGTGTTAGACAGAAGGTTAAATTACAAATGAAAGGTTTTTGAAAGTTTTTTGAACTAACTAACTAACTAACTAAACAGACGTCCAACAAAAACCTGGGAAGAGAAAGGAATGGATTCCAAGTGCTTTATAACTCTGTCTGTTCACTATTTCCTACCCAGTCTCTTCTGAGACTATCATAGACTATTTTAAGAAAATCTAATGCTACTTTTTAGCTGGTTTTTTTGTCATGACTTATCTTAGTGGGGCACTTTCCAAGAAACCAATACTGAAATTTTTCTCAAGATAGAGAGGTCATTTGTGCTCACAAATAGACCTTGGTAGGCTGAGTGCTAGATCTGGGCCTTAATCAAAGGAAAAAAGCGTAAAGGAATCTTCAAAGGATTCCTCACTATGCAAACGAAGAGGTCGGTGAGCTGTTTCTGTGTAGAGCCAAGGCTTTCACTGGTAATAACTGAAAAATGATACTTTCAGCAATAAAGTGCAAAGGTTTGTAAAGTTTTTGGAAGTTTGTGAATCCTGCTTAAAAAAGCTCTCAAAGAGCTGTCACTTACTGGGCTGAAACAGAAAAGATAGCAAATCTTAACTGATATTGTATGATTTAGTCAGATCTGTGACTCTTTCTGGTGTGTCTTCTTTTCGTTATTTTTTGTTATTTATTAACCATTGTATTATTAACTTGACTTGAGATAAGTAACAAAATGTCATTTTTATCATTATTAGATTATTATCTGAGGGGTTGCATGAGTGTGGGAAACCTTGAAAGGCAACAGGAAGCTTTCTTGAAGAGTCCAGAAGTAGCATTCCTGAAGAATTGGTAAATCTATTTTTTTAACAAGGTATTAGTTGAATCACTGAATCATGAGGCCTAAATTAAGTCTGTGTTTTGTCCAAAAAAATTATATTATATAGAAAATATTAAATTAATATTTATAAATATTAATTACATAAGACCAGAAAAAATGTTTTAAATGTAAAATTGACTCAAACATCCTGATTATTAGTGATATAATCGTTCAGATTAATAGTTTTCTTCTGTGAAAATCCCATAAACATTCTTACAGTACTGAAAAAAAATACAGCCTTCTCCACCAGTAAGAATTGCTGTTGAGAAGCTGGCCTTGAAGTTAAGTTCATTTTGATCTTGCATTTGTGACAGATATTAGATGTGCATAAAACATCTGTTCTGATGTTGCACTTTTCAATTACTTTGCACTGTTTGTACACAACTGGGGCCTGGAGTGAACAGTTTGACTCCTTTCATTCACTAGAAGTAAATTAGGACAGTCAGGAAAAGTCAGTCTGCTGCTGCTGCAAAAAAAAATCCTGCCTAATAAAGAGTGGAGTTTTCTGTGTTAAGGCTTCCTGTGCATACAGTCAATTTGAATAGGGAATTACACTTTTGGATAGTTATCAGCACACAGCTGATAGAGGTTGGAACATTACTAATTCTTGATTCAATTTTTTTACCAGTTTTTAAATGAAATGTGCAGTAATCACAGAACAGAACTATGTATATTAGGTGAAGAATTTGATTTCTACTCAGACTACCAATGCTGAAATGAATAAAACATTTTAAAATGACAACCAGTCCGTGTGTCTACAGTTCATTTCAGCACTTCATATTTTATTTAAAACTCTTATCCATAGGTCAAAAATACTGAGTTTCATATTAAATATTTCATTTTAATTAAAATGCAATATCAGGAAATGAAGAAAAAACCCACCAAATATATACCCCAACCCCAGATCCCCTGACACCACAGAATTGTGACAAAATTCTTAGAGCATCTTTTTCTATTTGTCCTGTTTGAAACTCTGAGGACCTGAATTTTAGATCCATTGAGTGCCACAGTTTTAGCTGTGTCTTGTTCCTCAAAGCTATGCCTGAGATATCTCAAAACACATATTTGGGGTAACATGCCCCTGAAAAAAGAAATGGTGCTTAAATTTTGGATCTTTGAGTGCTGTATGAATCCATAGGCTGTTCTCTTCTCCCCTAACAGGCACTGCAGGTGTGGGAGCTTTTTTTATTATTATTTGTTTGTCTGATTGTTCGTTTTAAGTGAAATTTAGATGTGGATAAGTTGTCCCCAGTTGCTTCTCAGAAATAAAATGAAACATACTGGCCTACTCCAGTTCTCCTAGTCTCCAAGGTGTGTCCATCCTGTGGCACCTCACTCTAATATTTATGAAGCCCAGGCAGTGATACTGTTCAGACTTTGATCTACCTCCTCTTCTCATCCTGCTTCTTCTCAGTGTGTAAAATATAGGTGGAGTTCTAAATGGACTCTGTGCCTCTTAATGCTGCCAGAAATTGTGATAATACTTTCTTTTCACAGAGGATTTTAATGAGATTTAGTGTTAGAACAGCTCTGAAAGCTGTGATATATGATACGTCTCTTTTTTTTGCTATGATCCTGCACAGCAATTTTTTTTAAAATGATCAATGCTCAGTTTCTATGTAGTTTCCTTAGAACAACTTTTTAAATTAAAATATTCCTTTAAATAAATAATTGACACTGCAACAAGCTTATATGTTCAAGCTGCTCGAAAGAAACTTGAACTTGCAGCTAAGAGATCAGCTACACCAAACTTAGTCTTATATACGACATTCTTGTTTTAACGTGGTTCTGCAGAGCCATCAATATTCAAAAAGCCAGAGAGAGAAGGCAGTAAAGGCAGTACTGGAAAAAAAAATGACTCTTCTAGTCTGGTTTCATCTCTCTTAGGTCCACATTAAAAAAAAAAAAGAAAGAAAAAAGAAAAAAAACCCAAACCAACTAAACAAAAAAACATACAAAACCCACCTTAATTTGTTTGTAATTTATTATATGTCAACTTTCTCTGGTTCCAAATGTATCCCCAACACAATTCCTTGACTTTAGTGTAACAGAAGATCCAGAAACACCTGTTTTGCATGACAAATTACATTGTTACAGCCACTCTTGTAATTAGGATGGGAGGTAGATGTGTTAGATCCACATTTAGGAAAAAAGTGAAAAAAGATTAATTGCAGTCTATTAAAATTCTAAATTCATCATCACTGGAAATTTTCTTCACTTTATGCTGGAGTGAAAGAAATCCAATGCATTTGTGAAATGAATCCATCACATGTTAATCTGCCATTCCAACCTCATTCAATCTTGAGGGCCCAAATCTATTATAATGCAGAATTACTCTAGAGCTAAAATCTTAAGCAAGGCTTTGAAGGTGATGTCTTTGAAACACAAATTGAAATGGTCATTGTTCATGTATAAACAGAGAACTTAATCGAATAGAACCTGCAAAGCAAGGCCTTCTTCGGTTGCCCCAGGTACCAAAACATAAAAAGTATTATTAAAATGTTCACATTTTACAATGTTTTTGAACACTGCTCCTTTTAAAATGGATTTAAAGACCTCCAGTGTAGTAAAGATTTCCATATGTTTTAAATTATTTATTTTTAAATTCTTTTGTATTGGCTAATTACTGCAGTAGAATAAATATATATTTTTTTATTAAACATAATTATGCATGAAAACATGCAGTATTTGGAGAGATTATTATGTGATTATGCATCTTTTCTTTCTGTTAGGGAAATTAATCTATTTTAAGTTAATTTGTATCAGAATATATAAGATTTTTAATGGTATATTTTCAGTCACTGAAGAGTCATAGAAGGGGAGGTGGCTTTTCTTCATTAGACTTTTATCAAAATAGCAGTGTAACTTCTGAGAATACCATTCAGGGCTATTTAAATCAGTACATCTTTTTTTGTTGTTGAAAGTAATCATAGAACTCTTCCTTCAAATAGTAACAAGTTGGGTCAAAGCTGACAAAGACAAATGATATTTCACTACTGAGAAACCCATTTGGTAATGAAATGTTCAGTTTAAACCAGAGTTTCTGTTCTGAGCTTTGGGAAACTCATATTTGTTTATTATAAGTGAACAGAGGTTAAGGACAAACCAAACCTTTTCTGCCCTTCTTGTCTTACTGCACCATATTAAAAAAAAAGAGCCACAAAGCAACGAAAACCTAAAAAACCCCCAAACCACCACCAGAAAATCCCTAGAATTAGCATATCATTACATTTCTATAATATCCATAGCTTAATTTATCCTGAAATGATTATAGCTTGATGATCAGCTAATTAGGGACACATCATAATTTTCATTGGCTGTTTGCAAAATATTACATCTGGGTAATTTAATGTAAATTACTTTATGAATACTTGCTTAAAATAAAACACACACACAAGATAAGCAGAAGCGACATCTCATTTCATGATAGTATAAGTAACAACATTTTGTAACTGGCTATGAAACTACTTATAGGAATAAGCTAAAATCACAGGAAATGCATAATGGAGAGTCCTAATCTGCAAAAACATGTTATCTTTGGTTTTGAGTAAATTGTTCTCTCTCTCTTAATAGCTTTTTGCCCTCCATTTTTACGTTCCATGGTGGATAACTCTTGAAATATTTCCTTTTATTTCGTACGCATAGCATTACATGATGAGTCATTTTTTACAAACTTAAGTTTACTGTTAGTGTTCACTATATGTGATTCATGACCTAATGGGCCTTACATGCACTTAAGAAATGAGTGGAAAATATTAAATGTCCTGAAATCATTAGAATGGCTTTGCTATTTGTTTCAGTGAAGGTACTGTCCAGTCATCTAATAATTACGACAAATATTTTAGCCATGTAAAGCCTAAAAAATAGATGTCCCTTTGCCATTTTTCAGGGAGTGACTCATGTCCATGTTAATACCGCAGAAGGCAGTTTGATATTTAGTTTTCATAGGTGGTCATATTTGCTTGGGCGTAACATCTTTCTTTCTAACACTAATCATTCTACCTCAATTCAGGATCAGATTTTGTTTCTCCAACTCTGTCTGAGTTGGAGACTCTCTGTCTCTGATGTCCTGAACCCCTTGTCCACCGCTCTACAGCTGATAATACGCAGTGCCCCCATTCTTCCTTTAGAAGAAAAACGACATGAGTAGCTAATGTTCCCTTAAAATTATAGACAGCCATTACTCACATTTGCCTTCCATCTCTCTTTGCAGGCTCTTGCGTATCCACACCAAGGTTGCAGTTTCCCAAGGGATGGCCTCTGGACATAAGGCTCCTTGTTAAACTTGGTGGTGACAGCAGAAGGGCAGAAGGGGAAAAAAGGGGGAGGGAAGCAATGTCATAAGCAAGTAAGGGAAAATTGAGGGAAGGAAGAGGAAGGAGGTATGGAAGAGGAGGTTAGTTGGCAGAAACCTTATGAAGAAGAGAGGGTCAAAATGGTGAGAGAGATAGTAATGAGAGAACTGGACAAAAAACACAAGCAGAAGACCAAGAAAAATGGCCCAAGCATAAAGCTAAAGGCATTGATACATGGCAAATTAATGGCATTATTTCTTTAAGTTGCCGTAATGTTAAACAAGAGATAACAGGGAAATTATTCAGATGGATGTAGGTTGAAGACAAGACTGTAGCACACTTCCTGTGAGGTCTTTTATTGCAGGTCTTAATCGTGTGAGATTCATTTTATGCATTTAGCAAACTGATTCCCTAATTTTCTTTTCCAGTTGCTCTTTTAGGGGTCTCCAACCTCAATAGCTTAACCTGTATTCCTGACAAAATCTTTTTTTCTGTTAGCAGTGGTTGTTCTAATATTGTTTTAGAGAGTGGTGTTGGATCTTAGATTACTTTCCAGTATGCTCATATAAAGCTCTAAGAACATCACTGAAGTCATTGCAGTTCCACAATTGTGAAATTTGTTGAAGTGAGAGATTAATCTGACCCCACCTGTGGTTCTGGAAAACATGTGTTGTGCTATGGCAATGACTCAGAGCATTTACAATAATTAGAACATCATTACAGCAAGTAGCAAACCTTAGAAGCTACTAAATTTTGTGTTTAGTAAGAAGGGAACCTCACTTGTGATTTCATGTATTAATCTAAAGGAAGTGAAAAAGAATGTTAGATTATTTAACTCCCTTGTATTTAGATAAGATTTATTTAAGGCAAAATTGTAAAATTCCTTAAGGAAAGCAGAAAGTAAACTCCCTTGAGATGGATAGGGCAAGTTGCAGTATGGGGTATTTGCTGCCACATAGCTGCACTAAGAGGATGAAATGATTCAAAAGGATACTTTCTATTCCTTTGATTTGTGCATTATTTTCTGTTAATAGGGCAGACACAGGCCACTTCCAGGAGTCAGTTTTTCAATGGAAAAACTCATAAAGTATTGTAGGACTTATTCCAATTGCTGTTAGATTTACTGCTTCCAATGGAAAGGATTTTATCCTGGGCATATCTGTACAGAACATTCATTTTCATGTGTCATAATTAAGTAGAACTGTTATAGCAATTACACAGACAATATACAGAAAAGAGAAAAGATTACGTGAATAATAGTTCTTTTTTCTAAGATCTTACAAAATCAAAATATGCATTTTATTGACAAGCCAAAAAATTTTCACAAATTTAAGTTTAATCATAGTTATTTATACAGTCATTGCCACATGATCCACACTGAAAATATAAGAATCTAGTTAAATTTTTTCCTATGTATAGAATGAAATGATGTTGAGATGCAACTTTGAAACAAATAATATTTACTGTTTATTGTTTATACAAATATGCCTGTAAATAAAAGAGCAACTCTTTGCAACAGGGATTTTTTTTGTGTGCTATAGAACCCAAAACAAGCTGCAGGCACTACAATATTAAGCAAAATAAAACAAAAAAAATTCACTGTGTAAAATAATGTGACTCAAACAAGATATAAGGGCATATTAAGTATGCATCTTTTCCACACTGAGTTCATTGCTATCTAAACCTTTTTTGTATATATGTACAAAAAGGTTCATGCAATTTTGGGTTTGCAAAATTAGAATTTGATCTTTAGGAAATCTAGGTGATAAAGAATCAGAGATATGGGAAATCAAGCTGGTAAACACAAAGTTCTAAATGGAAAAATCTTCTGATCTTTAAAGTTTTGCTCTGTCAACGTCATTACAATTTTGCCTGTCATATCTATTCCAGAATAGCTACTTAAACCATGAAAATAAATAATAAATTTACTGTCAAAAGATTATGTTAATGTGGGCCCAACACTAAAATGAGAATGGAAGGTTTATTAGGAATCTATTATAATCAAACGATTTTCCTTCTCACAGCAGCCCAAGGTTTTGCTGCTGTGGGGGATATTCAACAGACCACTTTGCCTTGGAGAAGCCATAACCAAACCAGGTAAGGGATGTGTTGATTTATTGCTGTCCTCTGGCTGCTCCGGAGGAGTGGGTATAGATTTATTTTGCATGATTGTCTGAGGCTGCAGTGAAAAAAATAGACACTGTTTTCCTTGAAAGGCTAGTAAGAAACAAGATATTTTTCCAAGCAAGTTTGAAAGGCTCATTCTGTCATCGCTGCTCACTGACCTTTCTATTCAAAGCTCTCTGTATTTGCACTCCATTCTTGCATTGTCTAAGCACATCCCAGTGAACTGAGACAAGTTCAAGGGAACTAAAAGTAATGTATTATTTGCTCTAGTGGAACAGCAATTTTTTGCATAAGAAACATCATAGTTGAACATCATAGTTTAAAATGGCCACATGGTTCTTTGCATTTACATAGCAAAAAAAGTACGGAAGATGATAATTGGTGAAAAAAACCTTTTTTTTCTGGACCCATAGAAAATCAGTCTTGGAAAAGACACTTGATTTGAGTGTTTTTCTTTAATAATCAAATATGTACTCAAATTGTCTTCCTAAAATTATGCCTTAATGTAAATGATTCAATGTTTATACAGGGACTGACTCCACAGGCTAAAAGAACTCAGTATCCAGGTATTTGTCCAGTGTTTGCATTGCTTCCTTAATGTTCATGATAAATAGTACATTTTCTAATGCAGTGCTTATTTCTTTCAAATGTTTGTAGACTGCTGCCATCTACCCACTTAGTTTCTGCTTAGTTAATCTCCTGTGAATATATATTCTTCTCTAAACCACAAATTCCTCAAAAGTCAAATACACTTTTTCTGGTTCCCTTTTCTGCTGGGTTTGGCAGTGTTTTCTGGTGCCTGGCAGTGAATGTAACATTCTCAGTGTAATTGTATAGGAATTCTACAAATGCAGTAAAAGCATTAAGTTATTACTAAGAATAATGCGGAAAATTAGATATCCTTTTGGCCAGTTCCATGAAAATTTGTAGTTCGATCAGAGGCAGAGGCAGAAAAAGGTACCCCTGGCATGGAGAGATGGGAGCTGAAGGAGGGACACCTTCACCCAGCACACTGAAGAAGGACTAGCCTACATAGGAAAAATAGAGAAGACTAATATGACCAGAATGATTTTGTCTCTACTCACCAAAGAGAATCACCACGTCAAGCCTGGAATAGGTAATTATGAATTTTTTTGTGGAATTTGTCAGTAAATTAAGCTGTGATATTCTCCAATAAGGATGATGACAATAGTCCTCCCCTATTCTTTAGTCCTTAATCCAAATAGTTAAAGCATCCAGTGGGCCTTCCTCCAACAGACTGTATTTCATATTTCCCATTATAGTCTCCTGAACAAAAATGTATATACAGTAGATCTGTTTCTAAATCCTTAGGGAATCCAATACTTCAAGTGCAAATAGAGCATGAGTATATAAATCTCGTAAGAATATACTTTAATGATCCGTGAGAAAAATAGATATTCTTTAATTAGTTTTGCTTCCTTTTTGTCACTTTAAATTTGCTATAAATAGCGAATCACAGATATGATAGTGCTATCATCCTTCAAAAATTATTATTATAATCATAGAATCAAGGATATGTCTGTTCTTTTGAAATTGTCTCCTTAGGATAGAGAAAAAAGTTGGTCTGACTCAGATCTTTACAATTTTAGTGGGTTTTTTATCTTAAAGGGGAGCTCTTGTTAAATTGTAGAGTCAAATATAAGAACTGGAACTCTATGACTGTGACTTGAGCTAAAAGTAGAAGCTAAACTGAAGACAGAAGGAAAAGACAGACAGAGAGGCCTTAAAATGAGGCAAAATAATTGTAAAAAATTGATAGATACTCCAACAAAGGGTAAAAAAATATCTTATTCATATGTGCATGATTGTATCTACGTTTGTAGATTGTTTATACAATTATTATTTTTATTAGTAAACTAGATATAATAACTGAATTAGTAAGGGGAAGACTGACATAAGGTGTACTGCATATGGTGTACAAACTTGCCTTCCTGTCTGAGGCAAATGTCTTTTACATATGTCTGTTCAGCACCTGACTGGTGGCTCATTGGATTTGGCTTCCATGAATCAGGTGAATAACAATAGCAAACAGAAAATAAGATGCAACAGCATAGGTACGCAAACAACGACAATGAAACAAAAGTATCTCAGAGTGGTGTGGTGATCGTGATGAGTAATGGGATCATTACCATTATGAAAGAAAAATATAGCAGAATTACACTATGCAACTTGTCAGAAGCTATTGTGAGATAACTTCCCAGCAGAATTTTGGTAGTAAACACTGAATTGCCTGTTGGGTTGTCCTGATGCCCAGGCGTTCTGTTCACCAGGAGTGTCCAGGTTCCTGCAGGAAGCTGCAGAAGTTCACATTCTATCTGCACCATGGTTCCTGCCTCTGTTTTTCATTAATTCCAAAATACCTTTTCCAGAAATTTGTTTTTGAGAAAAATGGAAAATGACAGAAACATTCAGATATGAAGCTGCATTTGGAGAATTGTTAGTTCCCAATTTGGTGCTTCAAAATGTTATTTTTCACATTAATCTTGGACATAGTTTTTAAGAAAGAGGCAGTCTGTAACTTTATGTAGAATATTAAGAACAATCAGCTTCTATAACTGCTTGCATTTTAAGCCAATTCATTGTTTAAAAAGCTCCAATATGATTCAATGTAAATTTTTTCAGATATATTTTAAAATACAAAAATTCCCTTCTTTGTGCATCAGCGTAGAATGCACTGAGTAAGAATCTGCCAATTTCCTTTCATATTTGATCTTTGCTTCCTTGATTGTTTCCGTACTCTCTATCACTTTAGCTGTCTATGCCTCCACTATTAGCATTGACATTGATGTTTTGTAATAGATGTCTCCCATGGCCTTTGCTCGTCCTGTTCACTCACTTAATTTCCTTGGTTATCCATGTTACTGGTTTTCTTCTTTTATAGCTTATTTATTTCCCAGCTATATGTTCTTTCCTTGGACTCTCATTTAATTAAAGCTATACTGTCAACTTGAAAATCACGTTTCCATCTGGAAATGCTGTGTCTTCTCTTGTTATGAGAAGGCCTTGAGATGACTCTAGCTAAAAGGCAGAATAGATTGGGAAAGAGCTGGGAAAGGAGGGAGGGGGGGAGGGGGTTGCCTTCCCTTTTATCATTTCACTTAACTTGTGTAACATTCCAGCATTATTCTAGTGTCTGGTATTTGTGGTACCTGAGAGGGTTCTGACACTGTCTGTTTGCAGAAGGAGGAGAGAAATGACCCCTCTGTCCTCCCTTTATTTCCCCTGTGGCCTTTCAGGAGCACGTGATTCTAGATCTAGTCAGGACTGAATGAATTAAGATGTAGGTTGGCTACTTCAAAGGAAAATTAAACTCTTGCTCCTCCAGTTTTAGGGAGGGACCAGGGCAGTTCTGGGATGTTTTTATTAAAGTTTTTTTGATTTCTGAAAATATAACTATTTCTGTTTGTTCTCTATTCTTCCTCTCTTCTCAATTCTGTACTAATCACAGAGCAAATCCGTCCCTCTCAAATAAACCAAGCATCGAACAAAGATATTATGTGTTTGATACTTCAAACCCATTTGAAAATAGACACTGATAATAGCGGCAGTAGCCTCAGTCTTATTAGAATAGCAGCAGTCTTACTATGAATCTGGAGATATTTATGTGTAAGTGTAAGACAGAGATAAAATACAAAACAGATTAAGAAATGCCGATGTGATTTATATCTAGTAGTAAATTATGGCCTTCATAAATTAGGAAGATGGAAAGATGGAGCACAGTGACACCACAAATGATAAGAGCACATAATTGATCCAGCCAAGTTCACAGGATGCTCTTTTGTTTTCTTTTGTTTTCTTTTGTTTTCTTTCTTTTTTTTCTTTCTTTTTTTTCTTTCTTTTTTTCTTTCTTTTTTTTCTTTCTTTTTTTCTTTTTTTTTAACAATACCATATTGCTGGTGGTGAATACAGATTGATTAAGTTGTTACAACACTCAAGATCCCTTTGCAAGGGTAAGACAGAGGAGTAGAGAGTACAGGCTCATCTTTTTTGTATGAAACGAAAAATAAAATTTCTTTAATGGACTTCTAGGGGTTTTTTAAAGGTTTTGTACTATTCATGAATGTCTTGGTAACAGGTTTAGTTATGTCTTTTCCTCTCTGTTTTACTCAAAAATAATGAATTTTAAAGATTTTTACACAACAGGGGAAAGGTTCCCTGAGAACCTAGAACTACAAAACCTGTACTTTACAGGCATCTTACCCACTGGTTTATCACATGAAAAGGAAATTTCTCTACTCTAGTATTATGAATTAAATTACCTATATTTTTCAGTGGGTATTTGGTCAATCTGAGCCATGTTTATCAATGTTTTCTGATTAACCACAACAACAGACTTCAGCAAAAGACCTTTCATCTAAGTAACTTGCAAGCTTGCCCCCTGATATAGAAGTTTTTATTCTATATGGTAAAAGAATAAACACTGTCTGGCCACATCTCAGTGCTTTCTAAGTGTATTATACTCTGTATTGAAAAATATTACAGGAAATAGACATGAATTTACTAAACTCTGAAAACCAATATCTTCCTCAGTGTGGGGGTAAATTCCTTAATAAAGGTACTTGGTTAGCATTAGATGTTTGTTTGCCAGACAAGTGTTATCAATACTTTGCTTCATGTGTTATCACAGCCCTCAGCATTAGATCAGGATGTTATTTCTTGGCAGTATTTCTGTTTCTAGTCTGGAAATGCTGTCAAACATTTAAAAAGAAACAGTGCAAGCTTCCTTCATGTTTTTTTAAAACATTTTTTAAAATTTTCGTATTTCCTATTTAAACACATTTTCTTATTTCCTATAAGCATGACACTTGTATATTCATAAAAAATTATTCCTGAAAGCTAGCAGCCAGATCAAATTATTAGTTTTTTAAAAAATTTTATCCTGTATTTAACTAAGACATTTTCTTTCACAGAATGGAAGGAAGGAAGAACACTGCCTGTTGGACTCAGGGAAGTGTAAATACAGACAGCCTACATGTAAAAGAAGACAACTGTACTTTTGCCTATAACCAAAGCTCTTCAAGGTGAACTCTGCTCATTCACAGCCACCAGCAGCAGTTCCCTTTTGCTTTGAGTTTTAGTATGTGCACTCCCGTTGGGGAAACTGTGGTAGTGCCATGAACACAAAATTCCCGACGCCCCTGGGAGGCACTGCTAGGAAACAGCTCTGCTCTAGCATCCCTTGTGACAATATGCCCTGAAGGATGCTTCTTCGGTGAGTAACTTTCTTACATGCAAAATATACTTTCAGTGTCAAACCTGCGATCATTTCCATTGAAGAATATTTATTACAGTTTTATTTTGCATATTTGGTAATGTGCAATACCAAAGATATCTCTCACTACATGAAGCAATCCCTCTGAAGTCTTCTACAACATACAAGATCTAGTAATAAATATTTATTTAGCAAAAGTTTCACCAACTGCAATGATTGGGGGATATAAGAAAAAAGATAAGGTTTTCTTTCATAAGATGAATGCAAATATCGGATACCCTCATAACTAGGAAAAGGGGGCAAATTTTAGTTCTTTATAGAAGAATGTATACAAGCATCATATAATAACACATTTTTTTTCACAATTTGAGCTGTTCCTCTCTGGTTAAAATGAAGGATATTTAAGTATCTTAGATTAGCTATTGGGAGAAACAGAGTAGAGTCTTTTTTTTTTTTTTAAGCCCTTGAAGAGACAATGGTAGCTGAAGAGTTTATTAAAGAAAATGTCAAAATTAGGAAATGTGTCTTTCTACACTCTAAAAGTCCCTAAAATGTTATCCTAAAGATTGAAAGAAAAGGATTTTATTCCTGAGGAACTCTCAGAGCACTCTGCCATCTTCCACAGTCCTGACAGTACTTGACTTTCTGCAGTTTCTTGGAAAGAATTTACAGAGCAAATGTTTCATTACCTGTTTCAAAATGTCTCTTGGACAAATCTTTGGTAGCAGTATTTCCTGAGACTAATAGTGAATGCTATTTTGAGGATGCTAAGGATTCTTAATGTTAAAGTTTTCAGTGAAACATCATCAAACAGTGGTGTTAAAATTGTGATTTTCTTTGTATTGCTGGTAAGATGTATGTATAAGAATTCAGATATATGGTAGTTATGAAACAAAACAACTGGGGTGAATAAGTTATTTGCCCCTTTAATGGAAAAACTATCTGAACAAACAGCATACTATTTTCTTAATGAAAATCCTAAGTGTCTTGTTGGATATTCATCTGTTTCTGGATGCCCAGACAGCAGCCAAAAGCACTTTTCCATCTTTAAATACCAAAGAGCTTGTGCCCTTTTCTGTCTGAGTCTCTCAAACTAGTTATCTATGGCTTTTTGTTCCTAAGTTAAATTACACTGCGATTCTTGTAAGGTTCATTTTCGATTTTCAGTTCAGCAGCATTGTAGGCACAGAGCACATTATCATGTGTTAGACAGATTTTATGTACTGTTTCTGTATTCAATGCAGGTTCCTGGTTTCAGTCTCTTCTTTGGATCTTTCAAATCTGCCTCTCTTGTCATGCTCTACCCTTGTAACTGGGATGAGCTAAGGCATTTCAGGTGCTTTGGTGGCTGGAAGAAAGACAGTCTCATTGCCAGGGTAAAATTCTGCATTTTATTTCACTCTTGATCGTGGTTATTGACCTGCAGAATACTTAGATCAGACTATTAAGTATATTTTTTAGTTGTTTTCACAGTGCAATTGAAGAGATAATGAGGTATGAAGGCAGTACTATGATTTTGCCTTCAGTCAAATTAACTGAAATTTAAATCAGGAGAGAGTTCACAATTAAAGATGCCTTGCACAAGGACAATTTTTGACCAAGTATGCTAACATGATTTTAATTTTTGATTAATCTAATTCTCCTTTCACATACCAGATAAAGTAATAAAAGTCAACTTCAGTGAACTCATTGGATTTTCACAATTGCAAAAAAGGACATTTTCTGATGATGTACCTTAGTATTTTTAGCACTAACCTCTGGAAAACAGATGCATATGCACATATTCAATGTCATGCATTCAGTCATTTCATTTCTCATGATAATGTAGGAAGAAATTATGTGCTAGCTATTTCTAGAATGCCTGGTACCTTAATGTGTAATATATAAAGAAATAAAATGATTTTTCTTTGTCTTTAATTTCACAAGAACATTAATTTTTGCTATTGCTTGATATTAATTTGCATGATGATAACCTAGGTTAAATAGACTTCTCCACTTTTCTATCTAAAGTTATGACAGGGACATCTCCTTGTAAATCTCATTATCATAATAAAATCCTATTACGACATACTGGAGGGAAAAAAAAAACAACCCTACATTTACATGCAAGTCTGCTTTAGTGATTGGCATCTTTATGATACCTGGGTCCTCTTTGTGCTTCTTTATGAGAATTGAATTAAATGACCTGGAAGTTCAGAGTAAATGTTTAAGCTTTACTAGTCCTTGAAAAGCAGTAAGATGGAGAAGATGTTGCAATACTTTTTACTGAAACTATTTAGAAAGTGAATCACAGACACTTTCAGGGCCATGTCTCATCCTTACATAATTTACAGAAGCAAGTTATCTACCTGACCCTCAAACCTCCTGTACAACTACTTCCTTGTTTAATAAAAACAACTAGATCATCTCCTTTGACAAGCCAAAATTGGGAGTCACTGTTCAAAGCCCAAATCCAGGAAGCCATTAAATGTCACTTGCTCGGTATTGCAGGTTCTTGCTTCCTTCTGCAGCTAAAGGCTGACACGCTTTGCGCTGCTCTGACCACTGAAATGAACCATGGATGCTCTCTTTTACTTCTCTCTCCTTCAGAGAAGAGAGGGCGTCTCCCTTCAGGGAGAGAAGGATGAGAGAGAAAAGAAACTTAAGTTTTAAAAAGAAAATAACTACTACATGAAAATATTAATAAAATAATAAAAAGAAAGATAATGAAATATACTTAATATATACGGAACCCTATTGAGCTTCCAGGATAACAATCACATCACTGGACTCAGTGATGGATGAGAACTGGATTCCAGATCTGGATTCAGGAATACGCAGATTGGGATCAAAGGCAGACGAACAGAGTCCTCCTTGGACACCAGCCATTGAAGAAAGAGCACTGACCCTTTGATCCCTCAGCTTTTATGCAGAGCATGATACAGATGAGATGGAATAACGTGTTGGTCAGTTTTGGGTCACCTGTCCTGTCTACTCCTCCATGCAGATGTGACCCCTCTACACTCTGGCTTCTG
This sequence comes from Scolopax mira, assembly GCA_004320125.1. Taxonomy (NCBI): domain Eukaryota; kingdom Metazoa; phylum Chordata; class Aves; order Charadriiformes; family Scolopacidae; genus Scolopax; species Scolopax mira. Next base: position 279,280 of record BJBW01000998.1, read on the forward strand.
GCCCTCCAATAGGGCTAATACAGTGAGCTGACCTCGGTTGTTATAGAAATAAGAACAGGCAAGGTTTTCTCTGCATACCATTCCTTGTCATAAATTATAAACAATAAGGCCTTACCACTCTGGAAGAGGATACTGTCAGAAAAATATGCTGTTAATTTCAGAGATTTCAGTTAGAAGAGGCTTACCTGAAAAGTAACATTACTGAACAGAAAATTGTTCCTGTTTCACCTTGAACTCCAGGACATTGGTGCTCAGTACTACACTGGAGGATACTTGCAGCATGTGTGCAGTGTGTGCAGTGACTTCATGCTTTTGCCCTGTTTAGAAGTGGTTAACTATCTCTGAATTGCAAAATTCACTTTGAAATGGGTTATTTCTCTCCCAGTTTCCTTGTTACCCTTTCTGTACTCCATGACTTTGAAGATAGTTTAGTCAATGTTCTGGAAGAGCCAGATAACACAGGCACTACAGCCTGCATTTGAACTTCGTTACTAGGATGTACAGCTTGTCTAGACTACAAGCTCATACTGATACAGCTGTGCTGCTGATGTGCATAGTGGATGTCAGGTGTGCTGATAAAAGCATTTTCCTGTTGATGTAGATACACTATTTCTTTGAAATGCATTAAGTAAATGGGCAAAACCCACTCTTTTGTAAGGATACTTCCCTATCCAAAACTCAGATACTTACAAGCAGTCTCCTCTCTCTCACTGTGGCTTTACAGAATTGGACCCATTAACTTATTAGCTCATTCAACAAACTGTTTAGCTGATGTTCTAGGCATTTTGCGTTACTGAAGGTGAAAATACAAGAATGGGAAGGACAACATTGATAATGTATGCAAAGAAGATGCTAAAACAGGTAATGCAGGGATTACAATAAGGTTTTTAACAGATTCCATTAAAAATTAAAAAAAAAAAAATAGGAGTTCTGATGTATCAATAGAAACTAAAATGGGAAAATTAAGAATTACTGTCCTCCTTCATTTTCTTTCTAGTGATTGCTGTGAAGGGAATGTCAACAATATCTATTGGTTTTAGTTGTTGCTAAGTTATGTTTACACTATTCAAAAACTTTTTTCAGCTTCCCATAGAAGCATAGACAGAACAATGGAATGGCCAATGAAATATTCAACACCATAGACATCAATGCTCAGAATATAACGGGGCTTAGCCAGGGGGCAGGAATCCATGATCACTGCTCGAGATAGTGACAATTCATTTTGTGGTGAGAGTGACCTGTGTCATTACTGTTGTTACTATTCTTATTGTTGTTTTTCCTTTTCTACTATTGTTTATATTAAACTAACTTGATGCCAACCCACAAGAGTTTTTTTCTCCCTTTCACCTCTTATTTTTTCTCTCTTCTCCCCACCCTTCTTGGGGTGGAGAGTGAGGGAGGGTGATTAACAGGCTGTGTGGTTCTTGTTGCTAGCTGGGGTTAAACCAATAACTCTTATCCAATACAAAAAACAATAATCAATAACTCTTCTGAGCTAACATATTATACTTATATTATATTATATGACAGACAATTATTCTGAATTGTCATTTTTTTCTGATATCTGACATAGACTGTAATTTGAAGCACAATTATACTTCAACTTAGGCAATTACAACCAATCTGAGAAATTTTGGAGGGTACAGTTTGTTTTCTAGGAGACAATATTTATACTATAAATAATGTTTTGTAGACAAAAAGAAAATTAATAAGTGCTAACTCTCTTAGATAAATTATAAAGATGTGAAGTAGATTATGACAAACTATAGTGGACCATATCTTTGTATTTATTGCAACCTCACCAACGGAGGTCTCATTATTTAAATTCCATCATGAGTGGTTCAGATCATTAATTTATCTTGCAAAAACACCAGAAAAATGAAGCTATATCAGGAGAGTTAAAGAGTGCTAGTGACGCACAGGTTGCCTAGGTCCTTCATCTCAAAAGCTTCCAAGATAGAAGTAATCCTTTAATCTTCTGTGTGAGTCTCAAGGATCTCTTTTTTAATGCTGCACTATATTTTCACCTGTTTTTTCTTACTTTTCTGAATCTCCTTGCAAAATCTATTCTGTGTTTATTAGGTGTAGAGATGTCCTTTCAACCTTACTGACAGAAAAGGCTTTGGTGAAGTATTTTTTATATATAAAGAAGATGATTTCCCAGGATCTGCAAGGGTTCATCACCAATGGCAAGAAAAAGATTTTGAGACCTATGTTGGTTGAATGACAGGACAGATCAGTCAAAGAAAACATAGGATGTTACAGAAAATGGGACAGGATGGTAAAATGGAAGTATATGCTGCCTGAATGTAAATCTTTTGTATCTAGGAGCTGATTACTCATTAAAGATTCAGAATTTAATGAAATTCAATGAAATTTATTAACTAGCTTCTAGTGTATTATGGTTTTTATTCATATTTTATTCTTCTTTTTCCACAGTAACAACACTACTCATTGTATCTGTTGTATCACTGTATCTGGTCAAGGAACAAATGATGAATCTTTATCGTGTCCAACTAGCTATGCAATTTCTGGCCCAGTGCTGGTGAGACTGAGATGCTACAGCATCATAAGATACTCCAACACATATAGGTGACAATAAGGGCAGGTGTTACATCACCTTGGCAAGCTTAAAATTTGGAATATAACTTTAACTGTGAATGATTGCATCATAATCTGGTTTTGGGGCTCAAATTCTACACTGCCTCCTGCATTCCATATATGTGTGCAGAGCAGGTGTAAATATGTATCAAATAAAGCTAGTACCTGACAGAAGAAATGCTAAATATATTGTTAGGATATGTTTAAACATTTAGTTCCATCACTGCCTTTGCCTGTGCTTGAGTCCTGACTCACGACCCTCCAAACCCATTAAATTTATAAGTCCTTTTCCTAGCACCTGCTGTGATTTTGCTTGCAAGCTCTCCTGGGAGGAAAAGACAATGAAAGATGAGCCTTTCTTGCTGACCATGAGCTCCCTATCTGGATCCCAAGCATTGTTGTCCGGACAAAGTTGAACTGTGCTAAAATCATGCAGGTGAACCACAGTATTATTTTTTGCTTGCACTGACTTTTTACTGGAACAGATTTGTAGGACCTTCAACCATTGAAGAAAAGTAGTTCCAGAAATTCTTCCTAGCTGATGCAAAATTGTTTAATCTGTGTAGACATACATTTAGAAGGCCTCAGGGATAATTTTGGAAACAATATGAAGTGGATATATTTCCTCTTAGATCCCCCAAGAGATTTTATAGTTTATTATCAATACTAATATATCAAAATTAACTTATTATGAATATCCATACGTGCAGGTCTACTTCGAAATGGGTAGAAAGACAATTTTGCTTTCTAAAACAGTGTAGCTAGCTTAGGTCTTATTGTACACTGTTAGTCTTCTGATATTTACCAGGTTTTTACTGTTTTCTGCAACCAGTCCCTTTGGAAATACCATAAGAAACTTCTTTTATTGTGACCTTCCACAATGACTTTTTCAGATGATGATGTCCAAATGCCACAGCCTGGAATTAGGCTGCAGTTGATTCTGCTTTCCAGTATAATGTAGGCAATCCAAACTGACTCAGCCCTGGGAAAGTTCCTAATTCTAATCACCTGCTTCAGTTGTATTTGAATTCTGTGATTCACTTCTTCTTTGTTTTTTATGCAAGAGCTATTTCTGAATAATTTTCAGTGCAGGATCCTACAGAGGAAAAATAGTGGTCCTTCGTACAACGTTTTCCCATCTTCTGATTGCAAGAGAGACCCCGATCTCTCTCTTGGTGACTTAGAAGAACGTATTTCAGGAACAAAGTTGCGCAAATTAGGAAACACTTTGTTCTGTAGTGAATTTTGATCTCCAAATAATTATAATCTAGGTTGAAACAACAATTAATAGGAGGTAAATATACAGCATCATTTATCACTTCCTGTTTTGAAATTTTCCAATAGCTCTTTCTTGCAATTCTAATTAAAAAAAAACCAAAAAACATTTTTTCTATTTTGGTTTTGAAGCTATCAAGTTTGTTATGAGTTAGTTTCCCTATCCTTTTCCTTTGAAACTGATTTTAAATCTATTCTGTCAGAGAAACCATCAAGTATCCTTGTGATATCCTTCACAATGTCTTCTGTTTTGCTATAATGCTAATTAAATATCTGATGAAAGCAATGGACAAGCAATGTTAGTAAAATTCCACTTAGCCTGAGACTATTTGTCTTATCTACAAAGTGACTTCAAAATCCGTGGCTTTAAAGTACCATAGCAGTAAAACTGCTATATCAGTAGTAAACTTAAACTAGATAGTAATATCTCTTATTACCATGTAATGTAAAGAGGAAATGATACCAGAAATAAGTAATATAGCTGAGTATGAATTGTATAACTGCTTTGCCTAATTTTAAAAGTTTAAAATCTAGAAAGGGTTCAGTATAGATTAATTCATTAGAAGAAGTTTATAAAAATAACGCAAGTGGACATTATTGAAATAATATGCATATAATGTCTGACTTTTCTCTGGGTAATTTAATCTGAAAAGTCCTGTACAACTTTTTACTTGCAGATAATTGAAAAATCACACTTGGTATGTGGGACTGAAATATTGTCTCATTATCTTCGATGAAGAAGCACAGCATAGCATTGCCGTGCCTTTGGTGTGGTTTCAATTGTAATATTTTCCTATCAATCTCTTGACTCTTTCCTGTTTTCTGAAGTATTAGTTATTCTGAAATTTAAAAACTCACATATGTAAGATTTATTCAGCCACATGTATTTTTAAAAAGCTAGTTTACGTCTTCATGAAAATGAAATAGAAAAATGCTATCAGCATTGAAAATGCAGGGATCAAGACTGTCTTGTGGGTAAGCACTAATTGGATGGAACTTTCTAGATCTGACTGCAATTTCTAGGGTTGTAACCAATGATCCTATGTCATCCTGAACATAGGCCTAGATTTTTTATTTAGGGAATTAGATGTATTAATAACTTGGAGAGGTCTGGGTCTTAAAACCTATATTCCTCATTTCTTTTATCTGTAAATTGGGGTTGTTGTTCATCTTGCTTTCTTCATAAAGATATAAAAATAATTATCAGACTTCCAAGGTAATTAGATATCAGGTGATGGATAATGCCTATTGTCCTGATGCTTTATTACTGATTATTTAAGTTTGCTGCGGGCTGGGCTGAAGTACCATCCTGTAAATCTAAGTCAGAATAATGGGATCAGAGACATATTCAGAAAGATGGTTGTGACATACTTAATCTGCGTTTTTATCTGACCTCATAAAATTATTGAAAGGTAATATAATGTATTCTCAAATAGTCTTTAGTTTTGACTAAAGATTATTTGACTGTTTTAACTATTTGGTAGTTATCTTCACAGAATCACAGAATCTTAGGGAACTTTGAGATCATCGAGTCCAACCACATTAAAAACAAAACAAAACAAAACATTAAAACCAAACCAAAACAAAACCAATAAAGAAAACCCTAAAACCCCCACCCAAACAAACACAAAACCACACCCACAACCCAAAACAAAATAAAACAAAACCCCAGAAAAACCACATAAAAAAAGCACCGACCAACTAAACTCCACACCCACAACCCCACACACAAATCTTCCTTTTTGCTCTCACTCTCTCTCTTTAATACCATGTGCAACAGTATTTTAATTATACTGTTGATTTGCCAGCACAGACACAAAATTGTTTTTTTCAGAACTCTATCAAAATCATCATAAGGATGAAACAAAAAAAAAGTTATTTTACAATTATATAAAACAAAACATACATTCTTCTTTCCCCCTTATGAGACAAATGAAATCAAGAAGGATTTCCTAAGTTAACACAACACATGTAAAGAATCAATGTTGTAAAGGGAAAAAGTAAAACTCAGATTTTTGAGCTTCCTGTAGCTTTGTGAGATAGCTAGTCTAATACAGATGAGTTCAAATCAACAGTAAATCATAGTGTATGCCATCTGTCACTGGCTACTTTTTGGGAATAAGGGATTAGGAACCCCTCCTTGTCTGTTAGAAAAAAAATAACCTTGCTTTTTTGTGACTCCAAGTGATCCTTACAAAGGAATAATTTTTTTTGTCATTCACATCTATTTCACCTTGTCCACTAGTAGAAAATTCATATATATGTAGGTTAAGAGCAGTAGTCTACAGTGCGTGAGGGTCTGTTAAAAATGCTTTCCATGCACTTACCTAGAAATAGTGGCTGTTATGGGAGGTCTCCCTTTATATATACATTTGCTAAGATAGTTTAAGTTATGAAAAAAATTGAATTTAATTCAAATTAATACAATTAATACAATTATGTTTTTTATTACTTCGAGTTAGCTGGAAAACTGGTTATCTCATCTTCAGCTGTTTTACTATTTACATGTATCAGCACAATGTTCTCAGCGATCTCTGTAGAATATAGTTTTTATTTAACAGAAAATGCATCAGATGTCTGACATCTGAGTGAGAGATGGCATGTTAATTAGCAATTAGTCTTCTGAGGTGCTCAGCAGTTTCAAAGTTCACTGACAGCAAAAGATAGGATCTGGGAAGGATCCTAAAAAGGAAGGACTGGATGTTGGAACTGCTTCCTGGTAACTTTGGAAGACAGGGAACATTGGAGGATGGGGTGAACTTTGGAAGGATTTTTCTCAGTAGCAAATATCATTACCTTTGAGACACTGGACTAATCAAGTACTGCTACATCTGCAGAGTAGGTCAGGTGATTTTATGATTAGTAAAGGGCATTTTGGGAGGTGGCTCAATCTATACTAATGTCCAATGTCTCAGTCTCTGACATCAGCTGAAAAAAAACCAGCAACCCCTGGAAAGCAGTTGAGGTTAATGTTATGGTAGTGATGGAGATTATATTTGGTGAGAAACACAACAATGGACGCAACCATCAATATCAGAGTTTGTTCTCAATGACTATAAGTCTCTATCGCAGAGAAACAAGGTTGTAAATTCGCTAGCTTGTGTCACATATGGGCATAGAAAGTGACTCTACAACACAACTCTATGACAAAGTATAGCTTTAACTGCTTTGAAAATCGGGGATTTTCATAGTTTTTCATAGTAACTGCAAAGGCACATACTGATATAAATCCATTTAGCTTGATTCCATCCTCATATTAACCTGAATGAAAGTAAACCACAGTCAAGTAACTTATCTCAGGATAAAAAAGTAGAGTTAGAACATAGTCAGGTACCCACTCTGCTTTTACTGCTCTTTTTTCTCTCTCCCTTTTGATTTTGGATGCTTAAAAAGAGAGGAAACTGGCCTGGTTTCCCACTGTGTTACATCTTACGTAGTCAAATGGACTTGTGCAGAGGTAATGTACAAACTTCCGACCAGCCATCAGTTTTATCTTGGAAAATGTCTTGTGGACATCTCAGGATTCCCACTTAATTGGTAAAAAAGTATTTTTCTCTCATCTGCAGTAGAAATTCTGTGGTGTAGCCCTGTGGTCTAGGATTAAAATCTTTGCAGGCAGCAAATGAAACAAGATTTTCTTCCCTCAGTTTCATTTGAGAAAATTCCACTACTTATATCACATAGGTCTGCTGACCCACTCTGAGGGTCTCTGAGGTACTTTTACACTACTTGTCACAACACGGTCCACCCTGAGTGGTGCTGGGTTTCACACTAGATAGTGCAGTGTTTTGCCTTCTTTGCTCTGTGACTTATTTTATAGTGAGGGAAATATAAAATTTGATTGGGTAATAAGAATGGTACCTATGGCTACCTCAAGTGATCAGCTACATTATTAATAAGACATTGTGCCTGAAGTAGGATCCTACATCAGAAATAAAATGGTGGAATATCAGATAGGAAAATGCAGTTATTCCTGCTTTATTCTGGCAGGAATAAGGAAAAATAAAGAAGGGGGAAAAAACCTCAAGCTAGTGGTTTTCATTTAAATCTACCTGGGTATGGTATCTTTTAAAGAGAATGTGTATTTCTATTCAGTACACTTGCCAGGTCAAATACTGCTGTTTACACATTTGACTGCTCAACTGTTATCCATACATTGTCCTTTAAAGAAAGAAATGCATCTGGAGGCAGTCTTTTTTAACAACAAAAATCTCCTTGATCTGTCATTGCAGGTGGGCTTGAGGAAAAGCTCAGCTTTATTAAGTGTTGTGAGAAAACCTTTATGTCCCTCACAAGATTTAGACAGTGTTTGTGCAATTCCTTTGTATGTTTCAAAATGTATTAAACGGGAAATAAATTGAAAAATTTAATGCTAACCTTCAGATAATTTTTCCCAAGACAAAAACAAATTAATATATTAAATAGCAGGTTAAATTAATACAATATTTTCTGTGTTGGTGAGACTTCATTAACAAATGCTCATATGATATATATTGTATGTTTTCACTGAAAGAATGAAGTGTATGTGATAGGTTTCTATTAACAGATAATTTAAGCAAACTCCAGAAGACACTCAGATTCTGACTTCTATTGATATCTTTTACTGTCAGTTTTGCCTGCATTTTCATTGTTAGCAATGGCCATTTAAGTGGAGAAATGCAACTCCCAGCATGAAAGGATTATTTTGCTAATCTTCCTTAAAGCTTCCCCCCAGGTATTTTATCAATATAAGGTTGTTGGTAGGAGACAACTTAAATAAATTTAATATAAATCCTGGTTTTTGGAGCTGTGATTTGAAGTTCCATGGTATTCCACAGTTATGTGGAAGAGTATTTACTAGAATTGTTTTGATTCATTCTTTCATTCTGCTATCCCCTAAATCCAAGACCCAATAAGAATAACGTTTTCCTGTAGCTTCCCTGGCAAATATGACTCTTATTACAGGAGATTCATACAGCTTTCAAATCCAATTAGAGTCATACCATCCTGCTGTGGCATACACTCGAATTTAGCAAATGAATCTTACGGAGTGACCTGCTTCTTCTGCCATAGTATTTCTTCCTTTTATTAAATGTTTCTTCAACCTGAATTTTTTTTTCTTTCCTACAGTGGGTTCTTTTAGGAAAGGGAATATGTGGAAACAGAAAATGTATTCAGAGGCAGTGCTGTAAATGTTCCACCTGAGATGATAAAGATGACCCACTGTTAATAAAAGATAAAGCCATTTCCAGGGCCCTGAACTAACCAGCAAGAGAACCCACAAGGCAAAAAAATTTTCTATGTAGGGTTTTTTCTAAAAACAAAACCAACATTTCACCCCCATTTTAGCTACCCTACATGTGCATTGGAAATATAGCTCTCATTAAGCAGATGAAGCCACTGTCCCAAAGGTATATTGTGATTTGATTTTCTCCAAGAAAAAAGATTTACTAAGATTCTCCTTAGTAAACAGGACCTTGGGAAAACCACAGATCATTAAAGCCAGAGTTGGACCTGACAGATTCTTGTTGATTGACTGACTCTTAGTTTTGTTAGGTGTGAGAACTTCTCAACTAGCACATCAGGATATGAACTAGCACACTAAATATTTTTTTCTGTGCAAAGTTAACTATCACAGGTTTTAACTTGTCTTCACCAAGAGTCCTTATTGAAAATAAAATAGGCATAAGTCAGGAAATTAAAACACAAATAATCAGAGCATGTATTAAAATTTATTATTAAAGCAAGCTTTGTAAAATCTGTCCTACCTTTAGAGGTACTTCACCTTGACGAAGTGTTTTGGCCTGAGGCACTGGGTTTTTGGAGCTTTGAACCCTGCAAAGACAGTCCTGATAAGTGAAGCTGAACTTCTGCGGCTGTATACAACCCCATTGTATTCTAATAAACCTTATCAAATGGCCTGCGAACTGCCCCAGGGCATAGCCAGAACAGGGGAAGTCTACACTAGTCATTACCCATTAACACTATGTCTCTAGATCTCTCCCTCATGAACCAGAGGTTGCCTTTTCTGGCTGTGTTAGGGAAAGACCAGACAGGTTGGAGAACAAAAGGGTGCTGAAGATAATGATGCTCAGTGATTCCTGGGGGGCTGGCATTGGTATGAGATGCAAACCTTGCACAGTGGTGTGTCTGGGACTGATCTATTCATATGCCAGCTCTGGGGTTAGGAAGCCTAGCACTACCTTGGTCTCTGCTTTTCCCTGTGCTAAGCAAGAGTTACATGTGTCTAAGGCTTGTACCTAGCTGTGTTCTTCAGATCTAGGTCTACAAAATAAAATCCCACCAGATTTGAGAAGGGCCAAAGTTGCTTTAACACTTTAATAAAGACTTTTGTATTTGTAATGAGTCTTTCCAGATGGCATAGTGTTTTATTTTTGTTTATCTATTATATGCGATTTTCACTCCTGAATATCATTGCTAATTCATTTTAACTTGTGGTGTTGTGAAATTCTGATATTGAGACCATCCTGTTTACTCATGCGCTCAATTTGTCCCTGCAGCTGCAGTCTGCAAACCTATTTTAGCTATGGCTGTCTTGCAGGAGCAGGCTGTATACTCATAATGTTGCTTATGAACATTTTTGTCTCATATTTGCTTTAGTGAATGATCTGGTATCACAGTGTACGGGAACTCTTTCTGTCATATGTGTTATGGGATATGAAACGAATGTATAGGGTTGGTATTGTGTTAATTTTGCTTTTCTGCCTTGTTACCTCATGATGCTGTGCTTTGTATTACAACTTTGCCAATTCTCCATCTAGTCTATTCAATTTCCACAAGAATGTGAGCGGAAATAATCATCCTTTTTCCCTTCTGTGATACCTGTGCTTTTTTGTCAGTGACTCACTCAACTACTGTTCCTTTTCTGAACATGCAGTTTTAATAGAAATGCCAAAGGTAGTGAGTCTACTTTAATGACTAAGTGCTTTGAAAATCATGGAATGGATGCATTAAAAAGGAGTTGAGAGCTTGCCCTCAAAAGGCTTTTGAAACACCTCCATAAATAAGGCTAGACTTTAAGAGAAAGACTGACTGTGGTGTCATGTAGTAGGAACTCACACACAGACAGACACCCCCAAACCTCTGGGGGAGATAATTTGTATCTCTTTTCCAGAGGTACAGCAATAGCAGAGAATTTGCTTGCTTACACACTCTAGTAGGCAAGTGGATAAGCAGGTAAGAATGGCAGGAGAAGAATGCGGCCTCATTTTCTTCTCCTTCCCCCCTAAATGGCCTTTGTTTCTGGTTAGGAATGATAATGAATTATTGTTCACTTTTGCTCAGGGATGGATATGCAGTAAAAATCAACATTCTGTCAGAAATTATGCGAACTAGTGGTTTTTTAAGTCATTGATTCATCAGTGGCACTTCTTTCAGCTGAACTAATGTTGCTACATCTAACCTTTCTCCAGTTCTTGTTTATGCTTTATTTCCATCAGCTCCTCTCCAGAGCCAACAGGAGCAATGGCTAGCAAGCAATTCTTTTCCTCTTTCAGACTTGGAAAGCTCAAGGCTGTTAGAAAGGTGTAACACCAGCCAGACTCCCAGTTTGCCTTGCACAGGGCAGTCCCTCTGGAAGCAGGGCTCTCGTGTGAAACACACCATAAAAAGGAGTGGTCTGTCCCATAGAGATTAGAGTTGCAAAGACCTCTGGAATCACCTACTCCGACCTCTGCAAACAATGTAGGTTGACATTATCCTCAGGAATGAATGTTTGCCTTGAAATCAGTGACTCTCTCTGCTGTATTACCTCCCTCTTCTCTCATTTTATGCTATTTAATCTATGTTTTTCCCTTCAGTATTCCTGAGCTATTACTATACTTCTACCTGCTTCCCCTATGCTGCCAACAGTCCTCCCACACCCCCCTCCACCTTCTTTTTAATAGTTCTTCTTAAGTACTCACAGCCTGTTATCATGTCATCTTTTCTGTAGACAGGGCAAATTCAGCAGTCGGTTTTCTTGCCTAACCACTCTTAATACAATAGTTGCTGTCTTCTGAACTTTGAGGATTTTGTGTTGTTTGCTGGCTGCCCTCGTTAGGTCTTCTTTTTTTCTTTAAATCTGCGGCAGTTTCCTCATAGGGAATGCTTAGAGCAGTGCAGAGGTAGCCTTACCTGCGAGGACTGTGTAAAACATTCTTTCAATTCTATATATAATACCTTTCTTCATGTAGCCACAAGGACAGTAATCAAAGGAATAGCAGAAAACACTGAATTTTACAGAAGTCAAAGGAAAAATCATGGAGCACTGTGGAAATCAATGAAAGATTAATTAGGAAGAAAGATTAATAGAATGATGTACTGTCTTCTCAGTAATCCAAAGATAGATATCAACCCATAGATTTATACTTTTTTTTTCTTTTTTTATGAAAAATTATTACAATTTTTCTTTTTTCTTTTTTTTTTTTTTTAAAGAACATAGATATTATATTTAAAATCCTTTTCTCCTTGTGATCTCCACAAAACACTTTGGGCCAAACTCCTTTACTGATTATCAGCCCATCTTGAGGGCCCACAGCACTTTGTCCCTGCGTTGCAAGGCACCCAATTCATGGCACCCAATTCATGACACTATGCGGTGCAATGCTCAAAACTCCACCTCCTCTCACTTGGTTCATGCATTTTGTTCTAAACCATAGCATTTACTGAGTGCAGGTGAAATAATTTAGCTTTAAGTCAAGGTTTGGTTTGAAAAAATCAGGACCAATTTTGGTTTGGTATTAAGAGCATATCAGTAGTTATACTGTGAAAAGGAACATATAGCCTACCTTTTTTTTTTAAAATTGCTCTTAAATTGAGGGGGTGGAAGGGTTGGTTAATGTGTATATCCTATGTTTGTTTGCTTTCATTTTAATTGCAAATAATTTTGCAAAATCTGCACTCAGGTTTGTTTGAAACAGATATACCTCATCATATTTTTCTCTCAACATATTGTGAAAAAATAATGAGGTAGAAGGATACTAGCTTAAAACCATAAAACTTTCATTAAAGGTATCTATATGGGAAATATCTTTATTCAGAATATTATTCAATGTTGCCACCTTCAGGCCAAAGTGTATCTAAGCATTTAAGGAGATTTCTTCCACACAGAATCTTACATTTTTGCATGTTTGTGATTTTAAAAAGCATTCTAGTGCTAGAGTTGGGAAGGGGGACAGGCAGTAGTGGTGGTGTGAATTTGGGGAAATTAAGTTCCTTGAGCTTTAGGAAAGAAAAGCAGAGGAGAAGAAAGCACCACAGTTAATACATTAAACCCATGTAGTGTGTGGTTTCCTTTTAATAAACCCTCTCAAAGAATTGGAATTATTCTTGCTGTTCTTCTGTGGTTTACTTTTCTGTTTCCTTGTCTGTTGCAAAACTTCTCCCAAGATTTCCCTTTTTTCCTCCAACTTCTACCCTGGAAGGATAAAGATTATGTGTAAAGTGGGAAGATTTGGCTTGGTTAAATTCAGATCAAAGTTAAACTTGAATTTAGAAGAGAAATTCATTAAATTAAGGAGAGACAATTAATTCTCCTGGAAAAGAATTAAAATTATGTGATAGTAATTAAACTGTGATCTTAATCTACAGCAAAAGCGTCAAAGCTATTTGGTTATACCAAATACTCGAGTCTCTCTTTAAGGGTACAGTAAAAAAATTGATAAATAGAAGTAACCCTTCTAGTTAGGCACTTGTGTTAAGTAACGTTCTCTTTAGCAGGGGTCTTGCCTCTACTTATTTCTTCTAGTGCTAAGTAGGGAGATTGGTCCATGGCAGTGAGTTATCGATTAAACGATAGTGGGATCCCATTTCCTGTGTATCCAAAGACAAAGCCTTTTGAAATATAGTATTACACAAACAGTGCCTTCCACCCAGAGAAAATGTCATGCTGTTCAGTAACAACAATGGCAAACACTCCCTTTGGACTGAGACATAGTGCTTCACTTCCCACTTAAATGGTTTTGCACTGTTGCACTAAAGAGCTGGCACATTAGTCCCCACAGGTGGCTGCATTTCAGTGGGTGGGTGAAGTGAGTCTCTATTTCATCTTTCAGCCATAGCTAGAAGTAAACATAACATAGGGCTCCTGTATTTCCACAGGCTATTAACCTTCCAAAACATTTACCTTTGTGGCTAAACTTCGCAGTACTTCAACTTCAATTCCGAGAAATATCTCTATTCAAAAACAACGCATTAAGCAAGAGTGAATTAAGTCCCCTTGCAAAAAAAGGGTAAGCATGTGCTGGAGCTAAGCGGGGGCTTACACAGGTTTCTGAACTTAGTCCTTCTCAAAAGTAACATCTTCATTTTAGCAAGTTTGAGTAAAAGCTCTTAATCTGTTTTTGAATACTGAGAGAATGGCAATAAAATACATAACCATACTGAAATCCTGTCTGTAAAAGCATTTTAAAATATGGTACTTTATCAATAGTAATTCCATAGGATTTTGTTGTTCTTACAAAACACAACAGAAGTTCAGAAGAACTGAAAGCTGACATCTCCAGAAGAAAATGGTAGGTCTGCAAAGACTTACCAGCATCCTTACATAAAAAAAACCCTACCTTTCTTTGGGGGAATTACATCCCTCATTCAACTGACAACAGGACCACTTGAACAAATAGTTTAACTACTCTGTTAGCTGAAGGTAATGTTTGCTTAATAGGGCAGGTGGAAAGGGCTGTTATCAAGAAGTAGCTGGGCTGATTGTTTAACCACAAGCATTTCAATGGCTTCAGATGTGAGTATATTCCTAGGTGAACTTGGAGGGAAAAAAGAAAAGGAGGTCTGTACATATGTTATGACTGGACTAAACAAGGTGCTGTATATGCCATATTTATAAAGTATTGCACAAAAGTTGCAGAGAAAGGTAATTGCTAAGCACTCAATATCTCATTTTAATTCCCACTGTTGTTTAGAAAATATGGCTGAAGATGAGATATTCTCTGCATTTGCAAAATGGAGAATTATAACAAAAATGAAGGGCTGTAGAAGTAGGTGGTTAGTCATAAAGACTTTCTACAGTGGAAAAGGAAATAAAAGGGAAATTATGTACTGAGGTAGGAAAGCACATCCAACAATAATTCATGATTCAGTAACTGGCAAAGGAAGCTTAGCAGTCTAAATAAAAAATTTGAAATATTTAATCTGCAGGATCTGTGGAATCATGTATAGGAAGAGATGTCTTGGTTGTTTTCTCAAATTAAATTGATTGAGGTCCGTGCATTTTTTTTCATGGGTCTATTTTGATTAGATTTAAAGCTAAGTGTCTTTCTTCCCAAGGGAGATTCAGAAACTCAATAGCTTTTCTTTTTTTATGGTATGTGTTTATTTCAGGATCACTGCAGCATTGTTCCTCCATTCATGGTCCACAGTAACTCAGAAGCTGGCATGCCAATTGGCTGCAGCCTTGCATTTGAAAAACTGCTGCAGTTCAGTGTGGCTACATGGAGGCAGTTATAATATACTCATCATATTGGTATCTGAACACTGTATAATCTCTAAAGTGCCTGAGGATGTATGGCTTATATAAATGTAAAATATTATTACTGTATACTCCACTTAGTTGGGACATACTGAATAGGGATAGCTGCTTTACTGGGTCTGTCTCTGTGGAAACTGATGACAGTGCATAATAATGACTGTTAGTTAATCAAGGTAGTATTGGCATATGTTCTACTTAACAGGTCTGATTTAGTTTCTACTAAATAAAGTGCTGTTTAGCCAGGTGACAAATAGGTGTGAAATCATGAACAGTTTTTTAAGTATGCAAGTTGCCAAACAGGGAGGAGGAGCATATTTTCTTAGATCCTTGCGTAGCTCAGTCACGACTGGCCCTGGCTGAAGGCAGGAGCAGTCTATCGGCATCACACCAAATAGTTTCTGACCGTGGCACTGGCACGGTAATTCTTGCTTGGCATTGCTGTAGCTCGTAGCTCATAACAGGCATTGTGCATTGCACTGCACAGATGCCCACTAAATACTGCATCACACCATCCAGGTATGGGCCTGACCACTCCAGTGTGTGTGGTTCACCTTCTTTCCAGGTTTTCCCGCTGGAAGACATCATAGCTTTTGGAGTGCATGGGGAGCATGTCACTCTCTTCAACAAGCTGTCTTGTATTTAACCTTTTCCTTGCCAGCTTCAAGCATGCTTGGGCCTGAGTAGACCATTTCATGTGAATTCATTTAGTCTTCTGGGACTGTGCTTCAGTGAAATGCAAAGCAGGAGTTCTGATGAATTAAATGGTAGTCTGTGGAAGAACTAATTCAGCTTTTAGTGTTGAGAGGCAGTGTGGCTTGATAGAACTTGGCACACGTGGAAGTGCTACCTCTTTGTTTTCTCAGCCTTAAATATCTATGTAACTGTAGTATAACAGTATGTGAGTCCATGCCTTTTTCCATAAGAATGCTGATCTCTCACAAAACAAATCACATACTCTCTCGCAGGAAAGGAACGCAAAGTTTTTGATTTTTCTGTTAGGAAGATAATCATGACAGTAAACACTGCAAACCATTGTAGTCTTTATAATGGGGTATTAAAATGGAAAGCCCACAGATGCTCTGTAATGATTTACAGCCTTGCTGGCTAAACAATTTGCGCTGTTTTATTTTATCATGGAACCAACAAGAATTTATCATTTCTTCTGCATGGAGAAACCCTGAAGATACTGGTAAGTCATTTCTGAGTAAAAACTTGTAAAGTCACTGTGAAATCAGTAGGCGATCTCAGAAATTATTTCAGAATTCTTTTCAAAATTAGTATTTGGTACAGGAAGTATTGTTTTCCACATGAGAAACCCTTTTAAATATCCTGTGCAATGGATCTGATAACTGCTGAAAGCTGTGTCGTCTTATAGCTGCTTGAAATATACATTTTAAAATTAAAATCATTCTAAGTGTATTCTGCTTCCAATTTCACAGAGATCCTATAAAAGTTCAGTGTTTTGATGATTTTCTTTTCATATTGTCAGCAATTTCTGAACCCTGGAAAACTTTGGGGTTGCTTCTTATCTTTAACTGAAAGACACCATAAAAGCTGAGTGAACCTTATGATGTTATGTTCTTCAGTTCTAACCTGAACTAAAGAAATGTTGTTTATCAATAAGCTGTGATGCCTATTTGACGTTATATTTGATGTATTTCTGGAAACTTCAGCTGCTGAAATCATGTGCACAATTAATCTCACCTAATTTATATTGTCTGAAAATTAAAGCATCTCTTTTAAACTGTTTTCTTAATTGCTCCTTTTTCTTTGTGCAGCAGGCTAAACAGCCTGTTTTGTTGAGTTCCAGGACAAGTTGACATGTGAGTCTCTTTCTGGAGATACTTTTCTCTCTTTTTCCTCTAGCAGAATGGCTGACAGAATGCTTTGTCTAAACATTACCTCTTCCCGTTCTGAAACTCATTCTCTGGGTTTCTTATGTTAAACTTCCATAACTCTTTGCATACTTTCTGTTGTCTATCTTGAGGCAGAATAGTGCATTGCCTGTTGTTTCTCTTCACAGTTTAATACTAGCACATTATTTAATATTCTTTTATTCCCTATATTTCCTGCCTATCTCACATTTAAGTGAATGTGAAGCTGTGAAAGCCTGTCTCCAATACTCTGTACCCCATAGGTAATAGGGCTCTTAACCAGCCTTCCAGGTGAAGAAAGTTTGTTCAGTGCAGAGACTCTGTGGAGCCAACTGACTGCTTTTTGTGGGACCAAGAAAGAGTCAGGCGTACCCCCTCAAGGAAATTCTCAGCAGAGCTCATAGGACAGACCGTAAAGGTATTTCAGACACAAATTTTCTCCTCACAGTTGCAGCTGTATAATCTCGAGGAGTACCTCCTGGTTTAGAGATTTCACTGAATTTCACTGAATTTTTTGGAGTTGGAAGGGACCATAGAGATCATCTAGTCCAACTCCCCTGCCAATGCAGGACCACCCAGAGCATGTCAGAGCATGCCTCTCAGGACTGCATCCAGTCGGGTCTTGAAAATCTCCAGG